>JAHZNC010000967.1:0-18162 GCA_027744095.1 Zhuqinia jingwanae
TAAGGCCATTATCATTAAGACTTTAAGACCATGTCCGTGGCATTAGATGGTTGATAATCACAGTTTTTATTTTGAAGTATGCTCATTTCAACATTTGTTATGAAATTTTGCCCGCTTATCCATCAACTACATATATGTAAAACACTGTGCCTCTAAACTTTTACTGATTTGAAAATTCTAAAAAGTAGGGTTTAGTTTTGAAAATGTAATCGCGTACTATATCACTAATCTCTTTAAAATTACGAGACCGAAAGGAAATCTAAGTATGCTCTAATTATTATTGTAGTAAGATTTCAGATTTTTAGAGGTAAAGACTGCTTTCAAACTTGATTTCAAACACGCCTGTTCCGGAAACTACGTGAAACAATGTTATTCACATAACATAATGCGTAATAATGCGCACGCATTTCACATGCCGCAGAGTGTTTAAATGCACTTCAAACTTCATTTCATTCATTCATTTCAGGTTAAAACAACATTAAAAATATGGGACAGAAATATACACATGATTAGCTCAATTGCACAGAGCAGCAAAAGTAATATTATCGTTATAATTTTATAATAATTACTGATCACGATTTGTGATTGCAATGTTCTTCTACATAGGTTATTCGCCTATGTCACAGAGGTTATATAAACGAGAATTAGTAGACACGCAATTTAACAAAAATTATCGAGGTAGGATTAGCAATTACGTATTCATGGATAGCTTATTTACCTAAAAACGACCATTTTTTTTTCATTGCAACAATAACAATAATAATTAATTTCCTCATTACATAATATGTTTCAAGTAGATTTTCTATCTAGCCTTTTCCCCTGAATTCTGTTTTAACTCTAGTTTATTATTGTTTATACGTGTGAGTAATTTAATGCTGAATAGAAGAAACACGTATGAGCCACGTTGAAGCGAAACTGATGAAGCATGCATGCATGATGAGGTGTCTTGGGGAGATTATCACTGTTATCAGTAACACAACTGCATTTTCTAACTTGTATGCATTTTATATTTTATTGGACATTGCCTTCCCTAGGACTGGACGACTTGTTATACATACCTTCAATCCGTGTTTGTGGAATATCATATAATTATTCTTAACAGGTTATTAGGCGTTCCCTTCTCTTTTTTGACAACACTTGCATTTGTTGAACCCATCTAGTTGATAAAAAATAGCTCATCGGCAGAATTGCTGAATTTTTCAGTTTATTATATTTTGTAAATTATCATTATTTACGTATATAGCAGAAGTTATTTCCAACAACATACTTCCTTGTGCTTCCAAGCCTTGATATGGATGAATGAATGGATTGCATATGATTCAATAAAATCGTTTGACAATCTTGTTTGTAAGTACGTGTACCTTTATTTTGAGAAATCAGCCGCAGCCCTCTAATTTAATCTATTGAAGCACTTTACGGGAAGAGTTTATCATATATTACATATCTACCTGTTTTACATTATAGCATTGAACTGATAAAATGTCTCATCGTTTTATTAGTTCACATGTATATTTTTTATTATTATTTCCCAAAGTTCCCATGTGTCAAGGAAAAAGTAAAATATCCGTTGTTAGTTTTTTTATTACATAATATGAATTATTGAAATTAAGATATAATTTAGGGTAGTATACATAATTGATGTATAGGTGCAAGTATAGTTAGCTAAAATCACATGCATCGTATCGTATCAAAATGAATGCAATTTAATATCCATTGTCAACTCTACTATCTGAATCAGCTCACCTCAACCCCTGTTTTTATATATATATATTTTTTTGCAATATATATGTTATAATAGTCTATCGTGGTCATTACATCTATGCTCATGTACATTTACTGGCGTTTCATAATTATATCATTAGACTTTCTGCTAAAGTATTTGCATGTTTAAACATTTTTCCATAATAATCATTGCAAATATAATGTTAATGTATATAAGCTCAGACTGTTGTTGTTGGTACTGGGTCTAGTTCTAGTATACAGGACACAGAGAATGAGGAACCTGCAGCAAAAAACATAAAGTGCAACAAACTACAAAACATTGTTGCTACAATAAATATACGGATGAAATGGATTATATATAAGTTAACTTGTCAAATAGTTATATGCGATTAAAAAAGTATATATGACATGTCATCATGCTTCATCGACTTTTTAGCGTTCCGTAATACTAAAAGAGCAAAAAGTAGTAGACGCTTATTGTAAGGTAATACACGTAATACACAAACAAACAGAACCTGTCATTAGAACGAAGAGACACCCATGATTTAGGTATGTAAGATGTGTACACTCGTCCCTTTAAATTAGCAGTACTATGGCTATCGCATGATTATGTGAAAAATCAAGAGCCTTATGCTCACAAGCGCAAGCTTAGGCAACGCTTCGAGGGGCCTTAATGCTCATGCTGGCCAATATATAAAGGAGTGGGGTCCCTTGACTTGAAGCATCAGTTGACTTGAAGCCGTTGTGCCAAGAAAACAGTACTTTTTTGAAAACTTTAAAAAGTCAGAAATCAAAAGTTTCAGTGTAGTTTTGTTGATAGTTTCGTGTTACCCCAAACTCACAAGCAACATGAAGGTTATAGTGCTTCTCGCTGCTGTAATTGCTGCTGTTAACGCAGGATATTTACCACATTATGGAGGACATGGGCATGGGCATGGGCATCATGGCTATGGTCACGGTAAGTTTTTTGGAAATATTTCTTAAAGATTCGGAACAAATGGAGGACTATGTTATCATCGTTAAAAAATTTGTTTAATGTGAATCCATCCACCTTAGAATTATGTAACCCATTTTTTATTTTGTAGGCCACTACGGATACGCAGCAGTTCCAGTAGCTGTGCCAGTTATTCACAAGGTAAACTGAAACTGAAACATGAAAGTAGCTCCTTTCCTTCTTGTTTCACGTGAAATCTAATTTTTGTATGCCTTCAATAGGTTCCAGTGGCCACATCATATCATCACGAGCACAGAACTTATCATCCAAGTAAGAAATTATTGGTATTTCCAAAGGTCAGACAGAATTCCCAAACCGGTCTAATTAATTTTCTGTTTCGTTAGTTGTACCAGTAATAGCCAAAGTTCCAGTTATAACAAAGGCAGTTCTTCCAGTCGTCCCACTTCATCACGGTTATGGCCATCACGGTTATGGTCACGCTCACGGTTATGGAGGTCACGGAGGTCACGGAGGTCACGGAGGTAATTTTCTAATATAGTAGTAGCAATAAGTAAGTTGTAAGTAGTTCAAAATTTCATGTATTGATTGATTGAATTTCAAAACAGGTCACGGACATTTTGGACATTACTAAAGAATATTCACATTGTGTGATGATGCACCGCTTATCTTAATGTGTCGCTCCAATCAAACTGAATTTTAACGCAGTTCTCTATAACGCATCATGAGACTACCGCATCGTATATTTACCATTACAAACTTGATAAATGCATTTTCTAGTATCTTAAATTTTTACATACGTGTTTATACGAGTACTTTTTTTAACTCAAAGAATGATATTTGCAATAAAAATACATACAATACAGAGAGTTTCTAAAGAATCCTTATTATTGACAATGTTTTATTAAATCATTTTGTTTCAACGGGTATCCAAAAACTACATGTCTAAAAGCTATATAACATCTATCATCACTTTTATCCTTGAAGGCAGATAACGTTACATGATATCATTGTACGATATGATATAAGTTCATTACGACTGACTAATATCTGTTATGTAGAAATTATTGTTATTTATAAAGTATAATAATAATTATATATTATTTATATTTTACATTATTTGATTGCATAAGGTATACCGGTATTTCATTAATTAATATATAAATGTAATAATGTAAAAATTTCTACTAACTCGTAGGCAAATCTTTACCAGTTGTAAACTAATTAATTATCACAATTTAACAATCAACAGTAATATCTTATCACTGTTATCACTAGTATCATATTTCACAACTTACAACAAATGTATTAATCTTGGATTATGATAATCCCTCCGAGTACAAATACAAAATTATCTTAATGTTATAAAAGTAAGAACCAAAAGAGAAACTAAAAATAGCCTCAATCAATAGGCATACATAATAAGATAATGTCTCAATTATGATTCACTCCGCTATTTCCATTTCGTCAGAATCAGCAGCTTCTTCAAGTGGAGGAGTAGTTGGCTCAAGGGGAGACGACACAACCCCTAACTTCATAGCCGACGACTGAGCACGTGCAATTTTCATGTATTCATCCAAGTCCTTATCCAAATCAATTTTCTGCTTTGATTTGACC
Organism: Zhuqinia jingwanae; assembly: GCA_027744095.1. Classification (NCBI taxonomy): domain Eukaryota; kingdom Metazoa; phylum Arthropoda; class Collembola; order Entomobryomorpha; family Paronellidae; genus Zhuqinia; species Zhuqinia jingwanae. The sequence continues at coordinate 4,292 of JAHZNC010000967.1, forward strand.
TTGGACATGTACTATAAACACATATAAAATCACCAATTACATGATTTATGCTTGAAAAACTTATTTTAAAAAAATGCAGAAATACAATATGGAGTTTCTTACGCTGTCCAGCTCTTTATCCAGCTCAGCCTTAGTCTTGGGAGTTCCAAAAAAATTGACATTTCTTGCACCTTTAGCAGTATGACTGCCATTGAATCTGGGATCACTGACGAATAAAAATCACATTATTTAAACCAAAACCAGATGCGTCTATATATAAAAATGTACAATTTTATTAGTGAATTTTAACCGAAGAATTTTCCCAACTCCTAAAATTGATAAAGCATCTGTCGATCGAAGATTCAGTTGGTTTCCACCAGAATGACTGACAACAAAACCCCCACCTCCACGTCTTTTAACATGAAAGTTTCCTCCTCCTGCATGACTTTTCATGGGAAGCTTTTGTATTGTTCTGAGAGTATCAACTGTGTAAAAAATCATATTCTCTCAAAGATTAGCTACAAACGAACTTGTATAAAACAGATGGAATTCCAAGAATTTGAATTAATCTTACTCTGTCCAATTCGCTTGCCTAAACCACTTCCTATTTGCATTTGCATTGCTTGGACTTGAGCACGTAATTGAAGAATTTCTGCATCCTTTTTGGCTCTTACAATCGCCAATTTCTACAAATGATGAAATACAAAAACATGTTCATCATATGTACAAATATGAATAAATTAATAATCATTATTATTGCAATTACATTAATTCCTCCTCCGAGACCACCATCGAATTGTTCCCTCTGGATTGGGTTCTTAAAAACTGTAGCTACATTACTAGATGGTGCAATATCATCATCCTCGAAACGAGCTACAACCCTTTTGAGTCCAAAGTTTGGGCGCAGTGGATTATGGCTTGGAACAGCCTTAAATCTACAACAAGTTCAGCATAAATTATTATCAATTTAACACAATGAAAAAGTTAAAAGTGGAACACCCGTGAAACTTACCTTTCAGAAAGTGGAACACCAGTTGAATGAACCGCATGTTCAACAATGTTTTTTGAGTTTCCAGTAAACGAAAACATTGTACAAGTGAGGGTACTCTGGTGGATTCTGACTTCTTTTCGTTTTGACCAGGAGATATAACGGTCTGTCGTTAATTCGTCAACTAGCAAAATCAAACGATAAAATCTGATTTTATTAATTCCAAGATTTTACGTAATGCTAATACTGATTCAATCATGAACCCAAATGTAATTAATAGATTTATTTAAGTATCTTTGGGTTTGTATTAGGGCATTTTTCAGTTGTATCTTCTCACTGTAATACTTGTGAATTACTAAAAAGAATACTTTAGAAATTACCAAATTATAAAGCACTGAAGAAATTTTAAAGTAATAAAGTAGTAATTATAACAAACTAAAAATTCAACTTTAATCTCATCCGAAAAGATCGAACGTTCGACGTTCGCTTCTTGTTGTCTCTTTATCAGAATGATGCAGATGCAGATGATTGAATTCAGGATCCACTTTCTTCACAAATTCACAAACAAATCACAAAAAAGCGTTTGTGTTTAGGGTTGAGATTGAGAGTTGAGAACCTCTTTTCTAGCTCTCTGGACACGACTTCACGACACCCTTCTGTTCAGTTTGCTAGCTTGGAAATAAATATAGTCGAAAATTCTATAACACAGTTTTACGCAAACGGCGGCAGAGCAGGATGTGCTTACTTTTTGTTTTGTTGGAATGTAATTTTGCAACTTTAAATTAAGTCTAGAGGCAAATACTTTTATCACAATACAATGTTATTTATATTTATGGTTTATGCAAATTTTCCATACCCAATATCCATCGACAATAATAAATGAACACCATTTCAATTTCACATACGCGACGCGCCATGCATAATAAGGAACAAAGAAGATGCTCAAACAAAGATGGTTATTTTCCACTGCCCTACTGCCCGATTTCTTAAACTCCATGAATTCTGTGAAACGCGTTTACACCGTGCATAGTGCATACTCTAAATTAACATAACATTCTAATTAACATCCTTTCAATTAAAATAATACGTACAAATATCCAATCGCCTTGATAAAAATTTACATTTGCATATTTTAAATTTAAAGTCTTTTGAGTTATGTCAATGCATATAACTATCACTTATACATCTTGACGAACTCGGTTTTCGCAGTTTTTAATTCTATTCTATCCTAAAGCCTAAAATATCTTTGTTGAGTTTGTGTTAAAAAAAAGGAAAAACCAAGAAAGCAACTCGCGTGGGTCTCCTCAAATTGTATGTTGTGTTGTAACTTACAACTTTTGTAAGTTTGTGTATATTGTAACACATACTATCACTATCACCGTATGCGTATTTACGAAACGTATGCCAGTTAAGTGCCATGTACAGTACACGCATAAACGAACTACAAACAAGGTGTCTAGAAAAAAGAAGAAATAGGTGTAGTAATATAGTAAAGTGTATTTCTTAGTTTTGTTTGTACTACACATAATTGTCTCAAAGGTATAATTTTGGTTGTATACTCAACCGGATATGTTTTTTTGTGTAGGTAGTAGGTTGTAGTGTAGTATAGTCACTATACTATAGTGTGTCTGTGTAGTGTATAATATACACTAAATGTAATGTGCTTATAGAGTAGTTATGCAAAGGTTCTTTCATAACAATTTGTTCTCATTTCATTACTTTTTTTAGTACGTAATAGTAAAAAGATGTCTTCATTTAACTCTAATATTTTAGAAAAATACTACTTCACGAAAATTATATTATTATTTCTTGTCTACAAAATCATTTAACATTGTACATGAATAAACCTTTACTATATAAGGAATACGGTACACTCCCACCACACATGACGTAGAAAAATTGCATCCCCGGTAAAATATGAAATGGATCAACGGAAAAAAATTAGATCTGAAATAAGGATATTTTTGTCTCCTATACTACTCTCTGCTGCTGTGTCTATTGTAAGTACGTAACCACAAAAAAAAAACAAGAAGGAAAAGAGTATCTATGTGGTGGTGATGATGATGATGTCGATCTCTCGTCTCTCTGATATATACTCTGATCATCAGAGTCTGATGTCATATTATTATTTCGGACGGATAGACTCCATTGCATCTGCTCTGTTTTTTTTTAGAGTATAGTAAGTATAACGTACGTATGTGCTATTTAAATACGTTGATTTCGTACAGATCGTGTTATAAAGTGAAGCCCTGGATCAGGTGGCATATTATAAAGTAGTAGAAGAAAGGAAAGGAAGTTGGATTAAATTATAGAGTAAGAGACATTGAAGTCGAATTAAAAAGCAGCTGTTGTTGTAATAAAATTGTATTTAACCGTTTTGTTTCGATTAATGTTTGTAGATCAATCAATTACAACCATCAAAACCACNTGGATTAAATTATAGAGTAAGAGACATTGAAGTCGAATTAAAAAGCAGCTGTTGTTGTAATAAAATTGTATTTAACCGTTTTGTTTCGATTAATGTTTGTAGATCAATCAATTACAACCATCAAAACCACAAAATCGTTTGGAAAAGTTAACGGGTTACAACACCAATTCTGATAGTAGAGTGTATTGCAGAGCTGGGCAAGCAGACGATAATTTTGTTTTTGCTGATTTCTTGATAGTAAACAGGTAAGAATATTTTTTTTAGACTTTGATTCCATTTATTAATTGAGTTACTTTGAGAATTAATTTACTAAAAATTTGTGGTGGGTGGAATAAATTGTGGTTAACAAGTATGCTAACACAAAGTTTTGATTGATTTCCAGCTATTATTAATCGCAGTATTCTATTATTATTATTATAGTGATAATCAAATAATTAAAAATATTAACAGCTGCATCTCTATCTCCAGATATATAAAATAATTAAATAAGGTTATAGGTCAATACTAATAATTATAATACGTAAGCTTCAAAATTTATAGATGCAACTGTTTTTGTTTTTATAGGCTATCTACTCCTTAGTGGCTTCACTTACCACGACGTGATATGGCGTGCGCAACCTTGAAAAGGAGTTTGGACTTAGATCCACTTCATTCGCCCACTTCTAGACCTTCAAAACGTCGAAGATATGCTGGAATGGGATCCCCATCAACATCTTCTGTTACTCCAGCTCGGGAAGAAGTAAACTCACCATTTGCAGCTGTCACGCCAAGTCTCACAACGGAGCAAATCTCCACACACATTCGTGAAGAAATGAAACGACTGAACAGACGACGCCAACTTTACAATGTGGAGGAAAAGGAAACCTCTGGTATGAGTGGTGGTGGAAGTGGACCACCAAGTCCAGAGAATAATGGAGGGGCGACAGATTTTAACTTGGAGTCCTTGGGATCACCTAGCTCCTCTGCTTATCAGAATAACAAAGAATATTTAATACCCAAACAATTTTGTTATATAATAATATACATAACACAAGTGTTTGAATTGAAAAAAAGAATGAATTATGTAATATCGCATTTAAATCAAAAAGTTAAAAATACCGATTACTGATATATTTGCTCCTATCAAAGTGAAATTTTGCAAGAACGATACTTATGCCGAAGTTTAAAATAATAAAATGCATTATTTAACAACATTAACTGAATGTTGTACGTTAGAATTTAATTAATGTTGTTGTCCAAGTTTGTTTCAGCGTTAGAGAGTTATAATTTAATTTATTCCTGACAGCATTTTGTAAGCTGAGGTTAAATTCCTACACTATTGTAAGTTGTAAGAAGAGAATCGGTTTAGATATTAGTGTATTATTATTATATTATGTTGATCGAATTCGCCTTGCTCTTTCTCTGTCTATAATGATTAACATAATATAAATATAGTTTTGAATTATATTTATATGATTTGCTCATTAAGTTCAGTTTACTCATAGATTTTAGTTTGATTTAAGCACACTTCATCTAGTGTATTTAGATTAAACAGGCATATAGTTTGGTAATCTTGTGTACATATTTTTTTTAATTGTTCAGAATCGCTTACATTGAGGTTACGCATGTTCACACTTTTGTTATTGTTAAAATTCAAACACACGCCTAACGTTAAAATTTAGTTTTTCGTCCATATTTTTGTGTGAAAAACACTCAATCATCAAGTTAATTGTGAGTTAGTAAAATGTATAAGAACGTTTCTGTATGTCGATGAATGTGGTATATAGTAGGTATTAGCATAGCCTATTGTATTGTAACTGTATTACTACATTGCTTTGAATACAACTCGTGTAATTCATTTATGGATAGGAAATGACAAAAGTAGTTATCAATTATGTATTGTGTTTGCGATTCGCACAATGTTTTACGAGTCGCTCGTGTTTGGGAGCACAATGTATTGTATTTATTAAATATTTGCAATTTGATTTGTCTTTACATCACATTACAGAATTATTTTTCGGAGGGGAATCGATCAGAAAATTAACTTATGAGTTCATTAGTATATTTGTAGCTGTGTGGGGTGTTCTATCGTTAACACCATTTTCTTTTTATAGATTTTGTAATAATGGTTAAAGACGGCTATTATGTTATCATATATTTATATTTGTAGATTTTTGCTATACAGAGTTCATAAGAAAATGTGCTGAGATGCGTTTTGGAGAGAGAGTGAGAGAGGTATAAGTATATGCATACTTAACTAACGATGACAGAGCTGATTAATAAGTGTATATCTGCCTTTTGCCTTGATAGTTATACACATTTAAATTAATAGTATACTTATAAATAATTTAGATGATACGAAGGATTATTATATAGTATGTATGATTCAATTCTCGCAGCTTATATTGAGTTTGTATTCATGAATGTAGTCTGTTGTCGTTTCGTTCTACTTCCACAAAAAAAATTCGTTACACTTCTATATCGTGTTAATTGTGTAGTTTTCCGGGACAAGAGAAATGATCTACTATTACATAATAGTAATATTGAAATCTACAATTCCTAAATTATTAACACAATACAAAGTTGTGTACGTTCACGTAAATATTATGAGAGGAATCGTAGATTTGAATTTTTGAATAAGTCTTTTGTTACTACCACTTTTGTATGAAAGATGCGTTAAGAATAAAAAATGAATCATACATACATCGGCGATCTAATAATATTATAATAGTTATTAATTATGGTTAAGTTAAAACATTATGTTTCTTCCATTGTATTACAGATCTTATGTAATGTAATTTAATTTGAGGAGTGTCGTTCAATAAATGAGAATTCGTAAAAAAAATATGTTGAAGTTATCATTTAATATTTTTATTAATTATTATACATCTTTAAAATAAACAAAGTGTCTTGTATCGGCGCTGACTTCGTTACTTCACCACACCATCACATCGGGGAAATATACTTATTTACAAGTAATAGAAAAAGAAAAACTTTATAACAATCACAGTACAAGCATCAATCATAAATTAAATCATATATAAAAAGGTAAAGTATTTCAAGATTATTTTATTCATAGTAATAAAAGCTACAAGCTTCAAACTTTCTTCGTTCACGAGATTTCAAAAATCACAGATCATGAGGATATATAGTTAAGCGCACTTATATTTTTAACCTTGTGCACACTCCCTGCGAACTCAATAAGGACTTTAGTATAAAAAGAGATAATATCTGAAAAAATTAAATTAAAGTATTTTGAAAATCCATTGTAACTTCTGGCTTGGATTTTGTTCATGTTGTTATTACTGCCCCTTGCAGAATTCGTTACACTTGTCCTCGCTCACAAAATTGTTTCCATTACTGTCGCATCCGCCAAAGTGAAACATGATGCATTTTTTGATATTGGCATCATATCTGTAACGTGTAAGCATTGCTCTGCAGCTTCCTCGAACTTCAGGAAGTCCGCAAATTTCTTCGGGTTTTTCTGTCGAATTGTAATCAAAAGTGTTATATACTTATACATAAACATTTTCAACATTTTCTTCAAACCTTCTCATATGGAAGGTTGTGCTTTGTAGTTTAACTTATACCATTTTTCATTTTTTCGTTGTCATCCTCAGATGGCGTACCAGAGACGCTTCCCACAGGGAGCTTCCCTTCATTGTCTTCTGGATGGAGATTGCAAGCACATTTCTTGCATCCTGTCTTTTCATCCTTTATCACGGCACATTTAAGTGGGCCACATCCATCGAATTCAGGGCAGGTTCCATTGTTATTATTGTCCTCATCGTTTCCTGCTTCAATGACAATAGCATCGTCACTGGTTCCATCACTTTCACCAGTTTGATCGGTCCCATTTCCATTGCTTTTGCCACTTGTTCCGCAACGACTCTCACACTCAATTTTTTCCGAAAACCTATTTCCATTTCCGTCACATCCAGAATACTGGAATGTTTCACAGGTTTTGGTGGCTTTGTTAAAGAACCACATAGTGAATATGGCCCTGTAATATGTTCAAACGTAAAACATACTTGTTATTTTACTTGTTTACTTCTACATCATTAACTCACTTCATATATTTGCTTTATTATTCCGTGAAATTAAATTTAATTGAAACAACATGGGAATAAAATAAATATGTTGCATTCACCTGCATGGTCCTTCTTTTTTATCCATAAAGCAGTCATTTGGATGGAAAGGGTCTTGGGGCAAGGGAGAGTTGGTGCCATTTCCAGCTTCAACTGAAAAATTAAATATAAAGTTTGTTTGTTACATTTATTTAGCTTCATTCAAATGATGGTTAAAAACTTGGAATTAGCATAAACTATCATAATTAAATTAGACTAATTATGTTTATGAGTTTCATATCGCATACATGCCACTATACTATTACTTTTGTGTACACATTTTTCTGCCCCACAATGGACAGCATTGAATTTTTTTATTGCCACTGATTACCAGGCTTGTTGACAAAATACGTATTTAAAATACATTTTTGTATTTTCTATGTCGTCTCATGTAGGCAAATGTGTTATGTATTTTGTATTTTCACTTTCCTTTTCATATTTAAAATAATTTTGTATTTTGACTAAAAAATGTATTTCGTATTTTGTACTTTGAAGGAAAAAAAGTATTTTCCACAACTCTGCTGATTACTGATATGGTTTTAGTGTACTTACACTTTACTCGTTTTCTGCATACTAATTAAAACATTAATATTTCAAAATGCTTGCATTGCTTGACTTTCCATGAAATTAAATGAAATGAATCGCAAAAAAGTTACATAATAATAATGACTTTCTGACGTTGCTTGTTTACTTCGCTTACATTCGCTGCTATTTTACCGATGTTTGTAATGGGTATTTTTGCCTTTCACTTGATTACTCATACCATATATCACGCATTTATTCCCATTCTACCCTTTGCAGAGCTCTCAATAAATTCTAAATTTAAAGCAGAAAAGAAACAAAAAGGTTCATGTTGATACCTTCTTTTCTTTCATGCATTTCATAGAATATGCTACAAAACGACGAGTCTTGAATGTGCTGAAAAGAAAGACGGAGAGAGAGAGAGGTGGGGTGAATGTTAGAGGAGCACAATAATAACTCGAGTATGAATGAAACACCAGAAGAAAGCATTCGTTTCAGGGAGATCTTGGTGAAATGTCACGTCATGCCTTTCTATTATTTTGTCCAAAAGGAGAAAAAAATAGCATTCAAACACAAGAAATTCTTAAAACCGTCTGTTACCTCTCTCTTTACTCTCGAACAAAGACGACAAAATACCCAAAACAGAACAAAAAGACTGGAGAAACTTGAAATAAATGCAAAACATTTTCTCATCATGGTGTAGTGTGTTTCTTGCAGATTACTATTATGTACAGGTCTGTTGTGTAGATGGTCTTTACTTTTGTATAAAAAAACAACAACTTTGTAAAACCAAAAGACGAAGGAAACTGCCATGTCGATATATATGTATATATATATATTAGCACAAGTAAAGTTAAATAATAATATTATTAAACCATGTTTTTGTTGTCGAAGACGTCACATTTTAAACTAGGTAGTTTTTTCTTCTTCTTGCAATCTTTTTTTAGGTATCATGTCTGCTTTACCGGATCTTGGTGGAGGGGTACTGCTAGTCTGTAGTACGTTTAGTAGTAGTGGGAGTGCATTTTCGCAAGATGTGAGGTACAATAATAATGTATGTATAATTTCCAAATGTAAACACAAGAAGAGAGTTTTGGAATAGTAAAGTATCATAAAGGAAAGGGGAAATAACATACCGAAAAGAATATTATGCTAAACCATTTATTTTCTCCTTCTGTTATGCGCCCGTTATTCATCTTGAAGTTAAGGCACGCTCACGCTCCTTTAAAGGTAAGTCAAGCAAAGAGGAAAGAGGTACTACTGTTACTACTTTTGTAGGAAGCATGGATGGTTATTATTATAAGAAATAAAATAATGTCATTGTTTTCTAGACGGAAGAAATTGCTACTTTTAGTTAACAGTGCTTCAAGTACTTTTATATAGTATTTTGTATACTGCCTACATAAGATATACACATATACATTACATCTGTAGTCGACGACCACGACATGCACGGGCTATTTCACTTTGTCGTTATTTTGATTTTGATTGTGGATATTTGGATATTATTTTGATTTCACTTTCTCTCTCATTCTCCTTCTCTTTGGTCACAGCTGAACTCAATGCCCTTTTCCCCAGCTATTAAGTTCAAGTAACATGGGTTTCTGTTATAAAGAGTAGTAGTACCGACAAAACCGGTGTTTTTTTTGTGGAGTGAGAGAGAGAGAGCAATCACTTTGCTTCCTTTTGGAAAGTTTGTACTCTGTGTAGCAGATGTGTGTATAGGTTGGGAAAAGGTAGTGAAAAAAATTTCACAGAGAGAGAGGAAGTGGAAGTGAGATATGACTATGTTGATGTTTAGACAGTGAGGCAAGGGTGCATTTGTTTGCCTGTGGCGTGTAAACCCTAGACAGAAATGTAAAGGTTGTGAATGAATTGCTGGAAATATGAAAATATAATAAATATAGCTAACTAAAAAAATCCCAGCCAGAATATGTGAGCTTCAGAGGAGTCGAGGGAGTACTCGTGTATTCATTTGTATAATATAGCCAGTCGAATAATTCAAACATTAAGTTATTTTAACTCGGAAATACAGAATGTATATTTTGTACATATTTAAGACTACCACCGGAAATGTGTCCAATTGCTTTCCACACCTTTTCTGAAGTTTCCTACATTCCCACGAAGCAAACAACTACATATTTTTAATGTGTAGCATTGCTTTACAAGAGGACTATATAGTTTTATACATATAGCAGCAGATATCGTATAAGTTTGTATATGCGGTATATAAATAAGTATGCTGACGAAGCAAAATGTTTCGTTACACTCATTTAACCATTCCGCCATCAACCATTTAACTAATCTTAATGCCACCGTTGTCGCATAAAAACGGACGGTTCTCAATATGTATACCGCTTCAAGTTTGTCCCTCGTTCACTCAAAAATGTTCGTCGTACTATACATTCAGCATTATGATATGATACGGGCGAGTTTTGAATTTTGGAAAGAACTTTCCCTAATTTAAGCAAAAGGCAACGCTAACGTACCACGTAATATGTACAAGGTTTCCCTACACACAGATTTTCCCGTCCACTGACTTTCTCTTTCGAGACCTTCACAATTGTCATTTACGAATATTCTGAAACATGTCACCAGCATTCGTAAAGTTTTGTATTAAAATCATGTCTACATCTATAAGAAATTTAAGTTTTATAATAAACTTTCCGTGCAACTAGCCGAGCCTGCTCAAAAAACAGGCTTATACCATTATCCTCACCATTATAATAAGCAGTGAGGAATGGGGTGGAAAATCGAGAAAACAGCAAGTGGGAGTTTTTTGTGCTATTTTCTGATCATTCTCCCTTGTTTGGACCATACAACAATGCTAGAGCAAAGCAGGCCAGTGGAAAGTGGAATAGGTATATATGATATGATGAGGCAGATGCTTACGCTGACTCAATATATTTTTTATTTTAGGCTGTTCACAGCTTATTATAAGATCGTGATGTTGACCGGCCGGCCGGCTGCGTCCACATTTTCTCGAAAACTATAAAGAATTTTTGAATTCTGTTTTCGGTAGTCGATACCTAAGGACAGTAGCTCGGACGAGTTGGAAGACCAGGTCAGGGGGTCATCCCCAGATAAGCTATGTGCATATGTCAATATTCATGTACATATTATATATTGATCTCTATTTTGTAATCGTAATTATTATAAACAGCCTATAATTATGGCTTTGCTTAGGTTTATTTATGCAGCCAAAATGGTTTCGTTATCCTACTAATATGCAATGAGAATATATAATTGCAGAAAGTAAAGACATTTAAATGCTATTGTTGACAGTCAATACATCTATATGGCTATAATTTACTGTAAAAATGCATAGATAAGTAATTTGTAGGGTATTATAATAAATATCTGGCATTATCAAAAACCAAATATGAATTCTACAAAATAAATACCAGTAGCAGTAATGGCATTACTTCATGATAAAAAAATGGACTCTTATTTATAAGTACGGTACTGGTACTATATGGACGGTAGGGAAAACTGACAAGAGAAAGACTAAGTGAGAAGAAGTTGGTGGCAGCGACTTCAAAATTTAAGTGAATATGAAGAATCACAGTCCTTTAACTCAGGAATCATGTTTTCAAATTGTAAGCTTGTGTACGCAGTATTTATATCCATAATATCTTTCATCATGATAATCTTTTTCTTTTCTTTTTATAGACGTATTTTTATTCCATCATACTTTCATGTGCGATATACCATGCCACTTTTTAAACCGGACTATCCAAGTGTCTATACAGGACCTTTAATGCTGTCTGTTCCGTTTCGTATTAATGTCATCCATTTTGCATTTGGGGATGAAGGCGACAACCTTCCCCAATCTACAATGATGTTTATTGTTTGCTATAATTTCCCTTAAACTTTTTCAAAAATCATTTTGTTCTGCTAGTTATCTCCATCTCTGAAATCAGAGTAGATGAACCACAGACAAACAAGTTATGTAGCATAAAGTATCAGCGAGGAGCTATTCTTTAAAAAAGCGTTGAAATCCTTGCCTGCATATAAACTCATCGCCGATCTTCTTATTCATTCTAGTAGGGGTTTTGCACATTATTACATGCATAAGTATTATTTAGATAAACAAGCTGGCAGAGAAAGCAGAAGTAAATGGGAAAGCGGAAGAAAGATGAAGACAGTGGAGCAAAGGGGACTAAAGATTCATAATATGCATACAACGGAAGAACAAGAAACATGAATTTCATGTTTGTTGTAAAACTATAACATTTAAATAACATATGAAACGCATATATACATTTACTGTATTCAAAAATTATTTACACACGCAACCAGACATTGCCACTTATTATTATTCTTGCTTGGTTGACTAAATCCGCAAACAGCGTAAAACGGAAAATTTATTTATATACGCAAGGAAAAATGATGAGATGGTGGTGGTGGTGGTTCTTATTAGGAAAACACTAGCAAAAAGAAGAGAAATGTGGCAGCACTAGCAAGCGTCATTTTTTTCTCTTTTTTTTACATATTATAGTAGTAATCCGGACACCACCATGATCCCCACCACCAGCATTGTTTGATGATCTGTTTAAAAAGAAAGAGAAAAGAGAGATTGTTCCTTTATCTAAGCGATCCTTTTTACCATTTATATGGATAATATACCCAACACATTGTGGTGAATGAAATGATTTTGATTATTGTGGTGTATATTATTATGTATGTATAATATTACTCATTATACAAAAGGTATACATAATAATATGTCCGTAAAACTTGAATTTATAACCCCCTTAACTTATAGTCTTCTTAACTTATAACCTGGAAGAATGAAGGATATAAATAATTTGAAATTTTAGCCTGCCTTAATTTATAGCCGGCTACCACTTGCATTCGAATTATCTAGGCTGCATTGCATAATGGTAAAAACAAAATACTAAAAACAATTCAATTACCAACTATTTTAATTAAAATGTTTAGTTAAGCAGCGTCTAATTAAAATGTCAAAATGACATTGACCTTATTGAAGATAGTCGACTGATTTTGTGCCAACTGTATCTGTCATTCGATTTAACATAAATAAAATAAGTATGGCCGATCTTTAATTGTAGCCCCCTACAAACACTTCGATTTGAAACTTTTGCAGGGTTATAAATTCAGGTTTTACGGTAATATGTAGATATATGAACATTTTTATGTCATATACATAGTCATTTACTGTACTGTTTTTTTCTTTGTCATCAGCAGCTTTATTATATGTATTTTTTTCCAATTTTTTGCACCCTCTAGTCTTCATAGCAGATAATATTAGCCATGTTTTTGTAGGTGTTTCAAATGCTGTGCTAAAAAAAAGTGGGAGGAACATCAAAGGATTTAAGGAAGCTCTTTTGGTCTGATGAAACGATTATGATGATGACAAGCGGTGGTAGTATATATGCGGTTTATTTCGGCTCTTCTGTGTGGTGGTATAAAATCATCATCATGGTTTGTGTTGATGGTATGCTATATTTTAGGAATATGTTGTGATAATGTGAATGAAAACTATGAACTACAAGGATAGCGTTAAATTGCCTGAGCGAAATATAGCTTTTTATTAAGCTTAAATATAGTATGAAATAAAGATGATGATGACAGTGACACTATCAACTAAAAGTGGAACCGAAATCGGGGATGCAATACAAAGAAACATGCTTATTATTATACAGCCGTGTTGAAGACGTTTTGTCAAATTTTCTCAATTTTAGTTCCATGTACCTATGTATCAAAATACTTTTGAATTAGTTTTGATGTAGAGTAGTAGTATAAAAAAGGTTTAGCCAAATCTACAAGCATACAAATAATATGTTTAATGTAATGTTATCCATTTTTAATTTTAATTGGATTA
>JAHZNC010000968.1:0-15616 GCA_027744095.1 Zhuqinia jingwanae
ATGCATATATTTACATACTTTTAACCAACATAATTTTTCTGATGTACTGTGGTAAAAAAAAACTTTCCTCGGGAAAATTGCTCAACCATCATTCTACCATAATTAACGTATTATTTATGGAATGGTAAATAAAAATAAAAATCACTTATAGAATTCCGTAATTTACGAGAGAAAATTGGAGGAGAGGAGTGCTACTTCATGAAAAGTTTTCCTGTATAAAAAGAAGTGATGTCAATAATTATTGTAACTTGTAATGTGCATCATGTAGTAGTGGAAGTGCTGATGAGCACATACAACTGTATATATTTTATGTAGGTTATTTATTATTACAAAGCCCCAAAACTAGAAGCAATTTAGCAGGAAAGTGACTGGTACTCAAGCGAAAGAGAAAACAAATCACTCAAAATGTTGTTGGGTTTCCCGTCAAGTGTTTAAAAAAAACATGAATTCGCAGATGATTTGTTTTACTCCTACAAATTGTCAAGTGTGGACAGAATGTCTTTTCAGCAAATGTATGTATGTATATTCCCATTAATTAGTGCAAACTTCAAGCGTTCAAACTACAAGAGTTGCTACCAATTTTTGTGGTTTTATTTACATGCAAATTTTAACTCTTTATTTGCTAATTACAATATTGTTCTTTTATTTTCAGTCTCCAGTGAGGATGGATGCTAATAGGCAGAAATAATAAATTATTCCATGGGAGATATAGGAAATGGTTGTGCCATCATTTTGGATAGAAAATAACGTCTGTTTAATTTTGAGCTTATTAAAGGAAATTATTTCTGTTTTTTTTTCAAATCCCATTGGGCGTGTATGCCAATGCACTGTTGGGTAAATATGATCTTATCTAAATAAATGTTATATAATAATTAATTATTTGATGTAAGCTTGTAATAAATCAACCAATTCCATAAAGCAATAATTATTTAAGGTGCCAATTAATCAAGTAAATTGCTACAAAAGACAGAAAAACGTAAGATGTGTATCTCATTACAAATATTATGCTTATATCTATCGTCTACATTATACCACGGCCATTACGAGCAGGTGCAATATTTTATATTTCTGTATTAAAACCGTTTCGCGTCCTAACAAACGCTTTAACAGCCATGGCTCATACTTCTATTCCTCGTCAAATGGCAAATAAACCAAATTCCATTCGCGACAGTCTTCATAAACTTACCCTGCTTTCCTTGAGCGTCTGCAAATATCTTGGTTTAACCATATTCACATTGACACCGTCAACGGAGCTGAAATTTTCATACTGCAGTGCTACATTCTGCATCGCATGTCTGAAACAGTTTTGTATTTATTTGGTAGTGTTTCTGAATGCATCATCAAGGGACGTTATCCTGAAATTCTACGCCGATGAAAGTCAAACTGCTACGCAGACTTTTTGTGGCAATATAATCGGAACAAATTCGTTTCTCGCCGATGCATTATCAACAAGTTTCTTATTTTTCAAGCGCCATAAAATAATTCACTTTTACAGCTGCTTTATTCAATTTTTCATTTGTCACACAGAAGAAGAATCCGCCCACTTGCAATGGATTTGCAGGAATTTACTTGAGGGAGTGTGGTGCAGGATTCGGAAACTACGAAATTATATTATAGTTGTTTTCCTATGTCAACTTACTATAATACAAGTCGAGACCTTTCTCCAACTTTCTAGGCCACCTTGGACAGACGAAGATTATAAATGGGTCAAATATGTTATGCCAATTTGGTCAATGACATGGGTAACAGGAGCATCTTTGAGATTCGTGGCAAGGATTTGGATCATCAGCATTCTATTTTGCTTTACAGTTTGCGCAATTATGGTGCAAATGAAACTGAAAGAGTCCTTGTCCAAATCAATTGACTCTGCCATGAAGGAGGAGGAAGTGCTTAAAATTCTACAAATGTTCCAAGATCTGGAATTACTTGGAAAAAAATTCAATGACGCATTTGGATTTTGTTTGGCGTTTGACATGCTGTCTTTAGTAGTTTGCTCATTGATGTCCATTTTTCTTGTGTGTCTTCTCATCCTCAAGTTTGAGTTGTTGGGTGTATGTCAATATGTGCTTGTTTCGGGCCTTTACATAATTGTCGTAGTCTGTATTTGTGATACAGCTCAAAGTTTCACAAATCAAGTGGGCATACAACATATATTTATTGGAATAAAATTATCATTTTCTGAATGCAGTTGAGGTCAGTAAATATTCATTTAAAGTTGAATATTTTTAATCAGTATTTTATTTTTAGGTTTCCAAATGCGCATCATTACTAAAGAATATCCCTTTTCAGTCCATATCGGATTGTACTCGATTCAAGGTATCATGATTTTTTATAAATGTTTTGATGTATTATTATTATTATGTTTATGTATTTCATTTCTTTTGCGCATTATATCCTCCAATTGTTTAGAAGATTGTTTTTTTCTTTTGTTTTCTTTCTACTTTTCTTACAGATCTTTATGCAGTTTTCCAAATCAATTGCGGAACCATTGTGTGTAATGCCTGGATCATTTTTTACATTAAACATGGGAATGCTTAGGGCTGTATGTTAATATTTGATTTGATTTCACATCAAATAATATAACCATATTTGTGAAAAAACGCAATATATAATGTCGTAATTTATTCTCCATTTTAGATGGCAGGCGCCATTACAACATACATTGTCGTGCTAGTTCAATTCAGTAAAGATGATTAGTTTCAAACTAAACCTAGATAATTGATTGTAATGACTTTTAAAGAAATATTTGGATGGAAAATTAATTACAAAAAAAAATTAGCTTCTCATATTTTTTAAAAAATCTGCCAGACATGTAAATACGTAGCTGGGAGTTTGTTGATAGCTTTGGGACAATGTCACATTCTATGAAGATTCTGTTATATGAAGTGAATAATATATGTTCCCCCTATACTCCTGGGACTTAAAATACATGTTTCCTTTGGTGCTCAATAAGAGCTATCGATTAAATACCTATAAAATAAATGGACAGTTATAATGATGTGTACGGTTTTATTATAGTCAGCATGTTCTCTCAGATCTTGAAGACCGCGGATCATACTTCGTCCAAGGAATATAGAAGAAACATAGATCCAGGATGTATTTAAGTTTTATGTACTTTTTAGAAGTTGCTCGAATGATGTTTAGAATGGTTGCTGGAGTAAAAGTGGACGTTTGATGGTAGGGTTTTTCCCATGGAGGAGAACTCGTCCCCAGCAAGAGCGTTTCTATAGAACATGGCTTACCTCTTATACATCATATGGATCTATGTTTCTTCTATATTTTCCTTGCATGCAACTTGTCGGATTTTTAATAAAGCCGCATAAAAGCAATGTCATATCAACACCTACGATTAACAAAGCTATTTCAAGAATTTATATAAAACATGCTCCATCATCGTCATTAATTAGCCCTTTGTAGTGAACGAATTAACCTTTACAGCTTTTTTTATCCCCAAAATAATGAAAGGCGCGGAGAAAGCTGAGAGGACATGATGTCACCAAGTAAGTGGGATGTTCCATGAATTCTGTGGATTGAGGAAGTGTAGTATTTCGTATTTGTGAACTACTGTGACGGTTGTATATGGAAGGAAAGCGTTGAACTGTCAAACAATGGCACTAAGCAGCGTCCTTATAAAAATTAAATCAAATCATTGGAAAATATTTTACTATGGGATGAACATTTCAGGGTTTGTACGTAAATTGAACAAAAATATATTGTATGCAGTCATAATTTGACTTTAAATTTTAATATCATCATAATCATGTGTGGTGGTAATGTACATGAACCGGGTTGTTTTATTTACGCACCATATTTTGAGCAGCTTTGTGCAGTTTCAATCATCGCCATTTCATATTTGACTAACCAATCGGAAAATGACACGATAGGCGATTTCAAACTCAAACTTACACACGATGTAAGTATCATGTTTTATGTTGCATCCAGTTTGATCATTATGAATTCCTTGATCGGATTTCTAGCAATCGCCCTACCCGAAAGGCCCGCTCTATGGATTTTGGTAAACTTTTTATTAGCTTCATCTTCGTCTTTACTGATGCATACTTTGTAAATTTTTTAAAAAAACTATAAAACATGTGTATATTGTTGTTCCTATTGCAATTCCATTTATATAGTACTGCGTTGTTCTTACAATTCTTTCTATGGTCGTGCTAACCGCCTCAGTTAGCGCCACTACTAAAAGCACAAGACAATATTTACCAGTGGCTAAAATGAAAATGACGATGGAGAATTACGATGAAATTAATGGGACGTCGACAGATAGGACAAAATGGGATAATCTACAAAAAAGGGTAGAATCTTTAAACGTGTTTGCATGTTATGCACATTCCACATAACATGATAATTTATTTGACTTTGATTAGTTCCAATGTTGTGGAACGGAAAGTTATAAGGATTGGCAAGATGTTCACTTTGGACGAACCAGCCTTCGAGTGCCCATGTCATGCTGTTTACCGGAACGAAGAAATAACACGTTTTGTGGCTTAAATGTTCTTCCAAATGATGACAATGCAAAAACAAAAATCTTCGTCCAGGTTAGACACTAGAATAGCATCGTTTTTAAAGGATTTTATTAATTATTACGACCCCCAAAAAAATATAGATTTTAATTTACGCATGGGTTTGTTTTCAATTGGATTTTATTAGGGATGTTTGCACCCTGCACTGGGGGGTGTACACACTATGCTAAACGTATTGAGCATCCTTGGACTCTCATTTTCAGCCCTTTGTTTAGTAGCTGCAACGATTTCTTGCTACCTTATTGTCACAAAAAAGATTTAAAGTGGGAAGAATTTAAATTTTGGGAAGTGGCGCATGAAATTATTAGGTATATTTAAGCCTCCTATATTTTCATTATTTACAAGACAAACGTAGATACAAATTATAACATCACGAACACATTTTTAATTAAAAACGTCAACAAAAATTCAGTAAATGAACAAAGTTTGCAAGAAAAAAGGAAGGTTGTTAATTTATTTTGCAGACCAGTAAAATTGATGAGCTACGTATAATATATAGTGTAATATATATACATATAAATACATATATATGCATACATAACACAAATAAAAACTAGTAAAAAGTACAAGTAGATTCTGATGACGTCACGATTTTCCGATCTAAAAATAGTCATCCTTGCCATTAATTAATTCAGGGATTTATGGGAAATATATTAACTATGATATCGTGCATTAAAAAACAACTCGCCAATATATGGAGACAGTCAGAGTTATTGCCATTTGCCATCCTCCACTAGCGAAAAGTTATGGCTTTGTTGAAACATTGCTGACAACTGTGCATTTGACGCGAGAGGGTGTCAACATTTCCCATATCGGATTTTGGTTTGAACTTTCTCCAGCAACAACAGTACATGGGAAAATGATGAAACTTTTTTTCTTCATATCGACACAAATGTAGGCATTCTACTTTCCACTCTGCACAGCAATTCCATTATTCTATTACTTTTCATAAAATTACTCTTTTTCTCATGCATTTATATTCCAATCCTTCGATTTCATACGTCGACT
The DNA here is from genome assembly GCA_027744095.1 of Zhuqinia jingwanae. NCBI lineage: Eukaryota > Metazoa > Arthropoda > Collembola > Entomobryomorpha > Paronellidae > Zhuqinia > Zhuqinia jingwanae. The sequence goes on from JAHZNC010000968.1 coordinate 5,544, forward strand.
CATGCCCATGATAATATGAAAAACAAACACATGAAAAACTATAAATAATGTTTTAAACTTTTTCACCAAAAAATGTTTACGAATTAATGCCAAAACTAAAAGGACGTGTTGTGTTTCAAGCAATGTTGAATAACCACACGAACTAAAAGTATGATTCGACTTATGCGCGGCTATTACGCATTTCTTTATAAATTGACGACTAGATTTGGTTACTCAGTAGATATAGGTCTCGTATCCAAATGTCATAAGTCATAAGTTACTAGAAGAAACGATAAAAAAAAGAGTGTTTGATCAAATAAGTGCTCAAAGTGTAATGTAAGCTCCTTAACTAAAAGGGTTTACCAGGGCGTAAAGCGGTTTTCCTGAAACAACAAACCCTAATGATGATGCCTAGCCACTTTACTTCATTCCCATTAAAAAAAAACATGATACAAACACGTGAGCCACAGGATCAAAATACAAACAGCGTTCATCTCAACTTCAAACTATATATATATGTAATTCCGTGGAATTTTCCAATCCTATTTGATTTCCATTCAACTTGCTACTGTTTTAGTCTCTCTCTCTCTCTCTGTATCGTATTATTTAATGCAACTGGAAAAGAGGAAAAGTATAAAGTTTTGGGTTTGGTCAAAGTAACGCTTGATGTCTGAAGTCTGAATTGATGTGCAAATAAATTGTGGTCAACAAGCGGAAAAACAAAACATGGGGTGGTGGTGGTGAGTTGAGTGGTGACGACTGTGGTCGTGACAAAACTATATAAATAGGCTTCTTGTATTTAGGTGAGCTTATATAACTTCGTGACACATGACACATACTAATTTGTATCATTTAGAGAATGTTTTTGTTTCCAGCACACAAATACTCTAAAGTAATTCAATTAACCAAAACTTTGTAGTGTGTTGACATTCATGTCAACCTTTGTTTAGATTCAACATTCCATACGTTTACGGCTGGCCATTTCAGTTTCTCATATATTACGCCTAAAGAAAGTCATGCTAAAACACTTTTGCTGGTGCACTTGTATATCTGTCATAATATAATAGTAGTAAGTATTCTTTCAACATCATCGCCGTCTTCATTATCGTCAATATGTTTTGAATGAGAAGTTGCTTTCAGTTCCATACCTTATTTTATCGTACCATACCATAATATCATACCATAACTTTTTCTCTGCTGCGCAGTTTGTGAGATGTAACACATTCAAGACTGTTCATGAGGAACTATGAAATGAAATGCTTAGTAGATATATATATATACCTATATAATATATATATGCATACCTATGTATCATTTTCCAAGAATTTCATTCCAAGACATTGAATGATAGGCGACATATGTCACAAAATACGTTACATTACATATTAAATGTGTACATGTACATAAAAGCACATCATTATAATTCTTTAATGGCTGCTGTCGCCTTATGTCATTTATTACTATGATCTTAAAGGACAAAATTCTAGATAATGAAAGGATCCACCAAATCCCGATGTTATATTCGTTAGCAAGAAGACAAATTTGTTTACGGTTTGTTCACAAAGCTTTATGTTGCGTGCATCATATTAATAGCTTGTTGGTAAACTACATATATTTATACATAAAAGTAACATGCAACCATGATTTGCTAAAAGATGATTTTCATTCTTTGGAACCTTGTAGTATTTGAGTAATAGCGTACAATACTGCGCCTTCATTTCACGAGGTTTATATTAGCTATTCATTTTATTTGTTGAACAAAAGAAGTTACGAACGTAGGCGTTGTTGTAGCTTGCGTTGTTGGAAAACCAAAAATGACAACTTTACATCGCTCAAAAAAACAAAATCAACTAATTTTAATTCAAAGGCAACATTCTAAGGCTAATTAGGTAACTAGATGAAAGCAAGCTGTCACATTACTTTCATTTCACAAAAAAAAATTCATTTTCAATTTTGGAACAAAGGTGCTAGCATTTGGTCACGAATTTTTACGCCATTCTATTTATTATATGGCACATAAGTTAGCTGCCCGCATACAGGTTGGTAACGAACACATGAATGAAACTTGAAGCACTGGATTAATACTTAGACGTCTTGTGCATTAATACTTATGTGCATATTATGTATCTAATTTTTTAATACGTTTCACAGTTTCACATATTACGTATTACTAATCAATTATAACAACAATTTGAACCTAGTGTGTCAACAATGAATGCAGTCACTTGGTAATTGCATATAACATATAGATGGATATCTTAAGTATATTAAAATAATTATTATATTGATGCGCCCCGTTTATTAATTTGGGAATTCTGACTACATACTAAGGTTAATATAGCGTAATAAGAGAATTGCATATAACATATAGATGGATATCTTAAGTATATTAAAATAATTATTATATTGATGCGCCCCGTTTATTAATTTGGGAATTCTGACTACATACTAAGGTTATTAAAGCGTAATAAGAGGCGCACATATAGAATATAACATTACCAGCAATTAATTTTAGATAAGATACACTTTTATAACTTCCAGATTTTTCTCATTAAAATATTTGGGGAATTCAAAATTTATCATGCAAGTTAGTGTAAAAGTAATGATAACAAATCGACAGCCTACAAAAACAATATGGTTTATACATCAATAGAATAACAAAGATGCAATTCAATCGATTCTCTTATTGGAGTTTTTAATCATGTAATAGGTATAAATTATTATAATTAAGCTAATTATAACAATTAATCGTCGCCAGCATTTTCGGAACGATACCCCCCGGATATTATTTACAAACAATAAAAATGTTTGCGTTTATACTTTAACATTTGTCTCCAAATAAAGTTTATTTGACAGCTAATGATGACATGAATTCAGATAGAAAAGTCTTCCAGCTTTCTTGACTCTTGATGTCGTCATGGGATTTCGTATTTTTAAATTACAATTTCCATGGTTTTAGTAGAATCATAGCATAATATTCAAAATCATATTTACCTAATCACCAAAAAAACGGCTTATTAGGTACTTCCCTTTTCTTTCAGACATCTTTGTTGCAGTGGAATGTGTTTCGAGGTCTTTGTCATTTTTCCCCTTTGTTAATCGGTTGCAATTTGTCCGATTAAAATTATTTTCGGCAGAATATTTGTTTATATTTTTATTTATGAGTGGATTGTTTGTCGCATTGTGCGACCACATATCCACACTACCAACAAGGCAAAAATAATATGTAGGTATATATTTGGTATCACAATGGCTGATGATGACAAAACCAGTAAACCGAATACAAACACAATTCCAACAACTTCCCACGACTCTTTTCACGAAAAATGTAAACATTTATATTCTTCCATTGTATTGGTTAATTCAACATCCTATTTCTGTATTTCTATTCCGGCATTCCCTCTGTCGACTGCTACCACACCACTACCGCAGTGCAGTATAACACTCACTTTCCCTGTTTGTTTACAATAGAAACAGACATCCTCGGATAATTTCTCTTCATGCATACCTATTATTATATGATTCCGTCGAAAACTTCACCAAGATTTTTCACCAAGAAAAAAAATGTCAGAACTTTAGTAGTAGGTAGTATAGCTTGTTCTTGTTCAGTAAATTGTGTTTTTTTTATCTACCAATCTACCAATTTTTATATCAACCTAAAAAACGAGAAAAAAATGACGTGAGTAGATTGTGTTGTCAAAAGTGAAATTTATTTCTTTATTCCTGGAAACGCATTTCCCACCGTCTTCACTTGTCAATTCACAAAGAGTGGAACCAATTTAAGAGAGGAAGAAAGGCAAAGAAAGACTGACATTTTAATACAGCAAGTTATATATACACTGTTACTTTACATGAGGATCTTTTACCTGGAATGGTTGCAAATCACGGTGATGATGATGATAAGTTTCTCCACATCTATTGATCATTGAACAGATCGTTAAGCTAGCCAGGTGGTACGAGTATATGTATACATAACATTATGTCGTTGTCAGAAGATAAGACAAACTCAATACATTTGATACCAACAACAAATAGATATAGCCTCTTACTTCATAAAGGTTGGCAAACATCCGAGCAAAGATGCAAATGAGCACATTCAGGTACCTATATGTATGTACATACTCATTATATTTGTTTATCTAGAAAAAGGTTCATTTTGAAATAATCTATAATCTTTATGTGAATTCCTCAATTCGGGTTTAAGACTATAATAGTGTAACACTCTGGTCATAAAAATCCCTACCTACATACCCAGCTCATCATTTTTTTTGTAGACACATCAATTCATCCGAGTCAGAAATAAACATAACTTCACTATTTTGATTCATCAAACAAAAGGTACCAAAACACATCGAAGGTTTCAATATTAGCCCTCAATATTTTGTTGTTCTTTTTGTTCAAGGTTCATTCTCCCCAAGACTGATTACTGCAGAACAAAAGAGAGAGAAACAAGAAATCATCACAAGTTTTGACAGAAAAATGCTGATGAAACATTTTTTGCGAGGACATCAAAAACATTATCACAGCAGGCAGACCTGAGACTAACGTGTAGGTGAAGAGGAAAGAGGGAGAGAAAGTCAGAAAGACACACATAATCATCATGACTTTTTTTCTGGTCTCACAACTACTCAGTTTTTTTCAGAATTGAAGAGTAAGCTAGAAAGCGTCTCTCTCTCCATAAAATTATTTATATCAATACAACTTTCGCTCTTTTTACTACGGAAATCCCAACGTGACACAGGTGATTACGATGTAAAGCTCACACGTTCTTGTTTTCTAACAGAGGTACTCCATACAAACGGTGTACATGTTATTTTTATGAACGCAACAATATATATTCAGAGAGAAAGAAGAGAAAAGCAGGGAGACAATGGAAAAAAAGGAAAGGAAACATGATAGAAAAACAAGTCATTGCTTTTGTTGCTGGTCTCTCTCTCTCTTTTGTCTAGGGATTTGCTATGAAACGTGGTAATACTTGTATAACATTTCAACAGAATTGTCGCAGTAGTGACATCGTAAAGTATTAATATTAGTACTTTAGATAGTAGCAATATAAGTCAGATGTAGCGCCACTCACCCCCGCTCATTTTTAGAGGATATCAATATATATTTTACCATTCATCCCTTTCAACTACTCAGAATTATATGCTTTTTGTATTCATTTCACGTGGTAAAGCATTATATCTACTTACATGCGAAATATAATATAAAATACTCGGAAAATGAAAATATTAGAGTTATGTTTATATCTCAAAATAAAGCATACATGCATTGCATACATCTGAATACAGAGTACTTTTGGACCTTGCTGGTTGGCATCAAGAGACAAAAAAAACACACACGAGGCGTATTTATTCTGGATAAAGTCCTGTCATAAAGCTATAAAAAGTCTCTATTTATTAGAATATCTCTCGTGTTTTTTTTGTGTTAAAAATTTCCAGCCATTCGCGTGTGTGTATGTGTGTGTGCAGTTAGCGTCCCAAAATTGATGATGATGACAGTTCTCTGCATTCTGCATCATCTTCCATTTACTATGTGTAGACTTTTTTTTACCTATGTACATACCTAGGCCACATTATAGACTACTACACAAATGCTATAAAAATCCTTTTATGGCCAATAAACGCGTCACGTCAGGTTGTCATCCAAAACTTTTTATTAACACTTCAATTTACATCATTCAACAAGCTAATCCAGCAAAATCTTCCATTCTCGAAAAAAATAGTTAAAAAATGTAATGCTATATAAATGCCCTTCCATACCTTTCGTATATTATCCATTTTTCAAACAAAGCAAAAAAATACACTCAAACTCAGACAAGTGTGTGCTATCATTTTGCACACCTTCGTGAAAATCTGAAGCATCATCATCATCATCATATGACCATGACAAGTCTTCCAACCACTTCATCTTTCAACGGCTTAGCTCAGGACTTTTTATGGTTTATTTACCTACTTTAGTGGATACCTACTTTTATCCATTTTATTATTTAACGCACGTGCGCCCGCGCCCTTCTCAGCCCTCAGCCATCATACAATTTTTTTACACCGTAATTTTCATTTACTCTCTTTTCTCCTCTAATTAAATAAACAATTCTGGTCATATAATATATGTGAGATTGGGAAAAGTAATCCCTTCATCATCCTAATTTCTTTTTCTGTGTCACGAAGTCTCTCGAAATCTACCTATAGCAAATAGGTATTTTACATCACTTAAGGAAATAGGCAAAAATGGTATATTTTTATATGAGGGGATATGAGGACGAACTACATAGGTAAATAAATAATTTGTATTCACATCAAATGGGCTGGATAATGCTTAAACTGTGTCACAACAAGCTACGCACCATCTTTTGGCTTGCTACAATGAATAATGCTATATAATATTCTATTTTCTCTTTCCTTTGAATCACTGTCATCTGTCGCCACTCATGTTACAAATGTTATTTTTTCTCTTCTTTTATTGTTTTCTATTGTGTAGATAAAGTTTTTGTGGCAGATTGAATTACATGTACCAACACAAGTTTTTACTATTTGATACAATATAACCAGAAATAAGGGAGGTGTTGTATACCACCTGAACAATTCCTGCTCAGCGCAGTGTTTTTTTTACATGACAAATGAATTCAAATGTCAAAGAAAGTAGAGAAAATGAAGTAATGTGAGTATAAAAATGGAACTGAAGAGTATTTACAGAGTAGTTATAAAATTTCAAAGTACATGTAGAAATCTTTTCATCATTATTTTATTACAGTAGGTTTTATCGCTGCTTTGTTAAAAAAATGTTTTTTTATTACTCTTTTTACAAAATGTTACATTTGAAAGAAAGAAAACAACTGAAATCTACAGCAAAGTCATTTTGATTCATTTTTATTATGTACATAGATACATTAAATTAATTCATAATTGAGGCATTTGCATAATAAAAGGCGTGGGAAGAAGTGAAAAGAATGGATTTTTGCTACTTGGTATTCATAATGGCCATAATATGAATCAATATATATTCCGTTTCTGGGAATGGGAACTTTTTATTTATTTATATATATGCACCATATTTTGCTGTATGTGTGTGTGGTATTTTGGAAACACGTGCGAGTGCCACTTGTGTCATGATGCAGGAAATTGTCTTTTCGATGTGACGAGATGTAAAACAACAAAAGACGCGTGGGATAATGTAAATTTTGGGAATTGTAAGTGATGACATGATTTTTATATAAAAAAAGACGTCTGGGACCGTGACGCCTGACAAAACTTGACAATGGTTATGAATCATTGGGAATAAAATAGCGCGCTTTCCCATGGGATTATACATCCGCTTTCAAAACATGATTTATGAAACCCACAGGGAATTTATACGGCTATATTTACGTTAATAATCCAACTCATCATATCACATTTTTCAAATAAATACCCAAATAAGATTAAAATTTCCCAAATTTCCATTCCTAGAACGGTCTTTTCTCTATTCTGTTGCTGATCATGATCAATCCTGAATTTTCAATATCCCCAATTTTAACAAAATTCAATCTTTTGTCGTTCGTAATGGGAATGAAATAGGTATTGTAATCAGCTTACCAGAAGACAGCTCTATACCACACTAATGTATTCAAATGTGTAGAAAAAATGAAGATGGTAGGAAAAAAAATGTGTAATCCAAAAATAATTTGTTTACTATTTTTGCAAGTAGTACCAAAGTAGCTATCGGTCAAAATGAAATGAAGTAGTAAAATAACCGGAAAAAAAATCCCCGAAAAAAATTTGATTTCCCAAGATTTGACTAAATTAGTGACTTTTCTCAAAGTCAACTACACATAAAGCCAACTCTATATACATATACCTAAGGTATATATATATTTCTACTCTATTTTTGGAATTTGACTGTATTGTCATGTAATACTAAAGAACATTATAATATAGCGGCTTCATCTTGCTTCTAAACACAAAAATATTTTAAAGCTGCAAAGAAAATTAAACAAAAAAGGATTTTTTTGGGAGCTGTTTGAACAATTTGCAAACACATGGATTTTTCAATGTTTGTTGTATCTATACAATGATCTGTTGTAGAAAGTGCAAATAGTAAAAACACTGACATTTTGTTTTTCCATCTTTTGTGTTAAATTACCTATTTACAACCATACATTAAACTGTGTTCATTAGTCATTCAGTATCTTTGTTGCTGTTGTCGTCTGGTTTCTGTTACATTCAACTTTTATTGCGGGATGATAAATAAGAATTTTTTCATCACATGCCACACAGAGTATTCTCGGAACGTCATTCAAAATATGCTGGCATAACACATTGCGCACATTTTAAATTCTTCATCATTAATACAAATACAAAAACGGCATCTTTATTCTCTCTCCGCCTGTCTCTAAGAAAAAAACATTTTAAAGTTATCCCGGAGAATTTTTTAAATAACAAACAAAAGTTGCTTGACTAGCATTTTTTTGCACGTTATTGATGCTATATACACCTTCATCCTGGTCATGTATGTTACATGTACGCCACACATCACATCATGCATTCCCCTCACTAAAAAGAGTCAAAAGACACAAAAACATATAACAGTAGTGTCTTTTGTACCAACTAAATTAATTGGCCTGGCAGAGAATACATTGTGCATGGCATAGAGGGTAAAAATATTTTTTTAGTTGGGCTTTTTATGCTTGAGATCCCTTGCAAAACGATGGAACTCATGCTGCGCTTTCTTTTTCTTTTTTCTCTTCCTCAAAGGAAATGTTTGAGACACGTTAATTTGATATAAGCACATATCCTATTCCGTGTGCGTATGCATATCCCATCATTTTTGTATGTTAAATACCCATTTTTCGCCTACGCGCTATCCGATAACCCGATAAGCCTCCAAAATGCAATGAGTCAGCCACAGAATTTACACAAATACTATCTCTTCTAAACAACTACTACAACTTCTAGAACAGGCAAATAAGAGCATTACCTATAAATTAATGTAATGTCGCACAGACATCAACAGCAGCATACAGAGTAAAAAAAAATAATAGTAATAATAAATAATGCTGTGTGTGTGTGTACTCAAAGTCGTTTTTTATAGATGCCTGCATTTTACACTGCAACATTCATACTCAAAAACTATATAACAACATGTAACACGGGTTAAAAAAAAAGTAAAAATTAAGCACAGTAATTTTTTTTACTACAAGTACAAGTTTTTTTTTTCTTGGCAACTTGACAGCTTTGAGATGGTTCACATGTAAGTGAGGAATTCCTCCGTATTGCGGGGCTTACACTTTTACCCGAATTTTGAGAATCGGTTAAACTCAGAGTAAAATACAAGAGAGATATATATGCATGTGCAATGCATAATATTATGAAATGAAGATATTCGAAGATTTTTTTTTTGGATACACACAAACACACATACAGACTACTAACTAAAAAAAGTCCTTAACTACCTCCACCACAAAATGCAGTAGTTGAGAGCAAATACTATAGAAGTAGTGGTACTCCTTATCTAGTAGTGTGCTCTCTGACTTGACTCAGCAGTTCCGTATTTCCCATTAGTACAACTTTTACTATTTTTAGACTGAGACTTTTTTTCCCTACTAGTCTGGCTCTTTTCAGTGTTTCATTCACATTTTTATTCTTCAGTAGTGGCATGTTATCTTTGCTTGACATCGTGAGAGTACGGTAGTAGTAGTAATAATAATAAAGTATTTTCACGTATCAAGTGCAATGCAGTAAATATTCTTTAAAAAAATATATAATAGTGCACCCTCAACCAACCAACCTGTGTGTGCAATTTAACATGGTTTTTGTTCCATGCACAATTATATATATACGAATAGGTATATATACATACATTCAACATTGTCATTAAAAAACCATTCCAAGAAGGACATTGATTTGCCATTTTTAGTCCTTTGATAACACAAGTCTGTTATTTGTTTAAACTCTCTCTCTCTCTCTTTCTGGTTGCTTGCTAAAAAAAAAGTTGTGTCATATCTGAATAGTGTTGCTTATCGCTGTACAGTCAACTACTCTTTCCCCTCGCTTTCATCGTCAAATGCAAATAATGTTCTGGTTGCTACTAGTTGTCCTATTGCTACTTTGTTATCT
>JAHZNC010000969.1:0-11709 GCA_027744095.1 Zhuqinia jingwanae
TCTGAAGTGATCACTGTAATGTTGATTTCATTATAGACTTTCCCATCAAAAATGAATTTTCATTATTACCATTATACCATATAATCAACATCATCTGTCAAATACATATTATTGCTCCAATTTGTATGATATGTAAATACCTGTAAAGCATATAGATGTACGTTGATGTGGCATCAAATTATATACAATGTATTTATCATACAAAAAAATTATTGATTAGTTGCAATTTAAAAAAATAAATAGTAATTGACCTTTCCTTCTATCTATGCTACTAATAAAAATGCACTATCATAGATTGCCTGTTATAAACTTTAAAATATGACAGCCAGACATTGCATTGAATTGCAGTAGACGGGGAAAACGATTTCACAAAAAGGGAGTTGTCAGTAGTCATCTTATAAATTAATCAAATTCAACTCTGCAATGCAGAATCTGCATTACAATTTTAATTTAATTGACAGTGTTTTATTCACCACCCAATAATATGTGCAAACCGAAAATAATAATTTGAAAGTATATAAGCGCCTAACTTATTCTGAGAACTTACCGAAGAGTGTTGGAATAATAATTCATTCCGTTGATAATCATCTTGAAAATGTAAAAAAAACTCCCTAGAGTTATTTCCGGGCTTTAAATATATTAGATTTTTAACAATGTTGACAGTTTTTGGATGTATAGTTAATTAAGTATACACAAAAATGGCATCAATTTTTTTATTTTTTTGCAGCTGCTAAAACTATTTAAAACTATATATATATATTTCTGGAAAATCTTGCATTTAAAAGTCACAGCAATTGTAAAATTTTCAAAAGTGACTTTATTACATTTTTAATTTACGTTGCATTTTCTTATTATTGTGTAATTGCATTGTTAAAATTGTGTTAAACTTTTTATCTACGGAGAAAATCAACAAGTTTTTCATGGGATCTGATTCAATCATCGTATTTTTTTTGGTAATTTTTGCACACTGATGAAGATACTCGTCTTATATTTCATACAAACAAAATACAAGTACGCATTGTTCTCTAACAAATTTTGATTAAAATCAAACAACTGTTATCACTTTGTTTTGCGGTGATCACAGGATGATTAAGAGGTGGAAAATGAATGAACAAAACTTGATGATGATAATGATGCTACTTGTAGGTTAACGGTTATCTTTTATTGCATTTGCAGCACAACCACTAACACTATATTAATGTGGCCTCGGTCTCCATCTACCCCTATCATTTACCACCATCCCAAAATACTATATCAATCACGTTCACCATCACTCACACACAGGAACAAAGACGATGATGATGGTAGATGTTGTTCGCGTTGATTTTGAAGCTGATTGTGTGAATGTTGTCGCCAAAGTCGTAATTTCTTGTTCTTCTTCTCTTTAGTTTGCTTTGATTTAACGGTTTCCATTTTTCTCTTTCTTTAAAAAAAACCATAAAAAAAGTCAAAGATGTTGTTCAAGTCTAAAAATTGAATAAAAGTCTATATATTATTTTTATCTTTTCGATTTGTACACTTTGTAGTCACGACATGTCATTATTCACTAAAAGATTCAGGCATTTTTTTCACAATTCTTCCAATCAAGATAATTTGGACGAAATTACGGTAATGACCTCCTGCGGCGAAGAAATCCGTGATTTACACACAAAAACATACTTTGTATTATTATTTTTTGTACCACGCCGCTTCTTCAAACAAAAAAGTAAAGTGCATATACTTTTTTGTTTACTGCTAAAAGAAGGGAAAAAATACACTTTTTAGTGACGATTTAAAAGGTACCTTTTCGCAGATTTGTATTTTTTTATTTGACCATAAATGAAATGAAATGCAAAAAAACTCGGCCATGTGCCTTGAGAGAATTTATGATAAGAAATTGATAAGAAATTTATGAAAGAATTTAAGAGCAGAACAGCACATGCATGCACTTGTGTTGATGCTCTGTCCACTCTCGTCTGTACAAAACGTTCTTTAGGGCTGACAAAGTATTTCCCACGGTCTTATTGCCTTGTTTCCTTCTTTTGCCAAAGTATAATCCAATGTTGAATCTGAGATGAGCAAGGACAGCGAGAAAACTCATTCATCTTCTCTGTCCGCTTACTACGATGCCTAAACGCTTTAAGTCACTTTGCCATTTAAAAAAAATAACCTCACTTATTCGTCAAAACTTCCCAACGCTAAAGGTCACACATGAGTCACACATTTCAACGCGTGATATAATTAAATTATGTTGACTTTGGAGCACTGAATATATGAGCATATGACATTGGGTACAGCGGGATAATTACTTTTAACAAATAACAATTTCATATTCAATATTTGCAGGTTTCTTCATGTTTCTTGTTTATCCTTTAATAGCTCGTTGTTTTGTTGATTGATACTCTCAAGAAATTGTAGAAAGCAGATGTAGAATCAATGATATAACCGGCAATACGTAGTTTTAAAAGATTTTAATGACTTTTTTCATTTAGGAACCAAATCATTTGTTGGATATGTGATAATGAAGGGTGAGGAGGGATGAGGATTCAACAGCATGAAAAACAGGAGAGTACAGCAGGATGGTGTTTTTTATTTCCTGTGTTAATTACTTACTTTCCAAATCTGATTATTACATTGTCAGAATTTCAGAATTACATTTCACGACGACGACGACAACATGCGCAGGCAAACGGTGATGATGGTGATGATGAGCCATCGTGAGCAAGCGGATATACGCACTTGCACTGCACTCTCCACCTCTACTAACAAACTTCACTATATAATATCAACAACCAGAAGATGATGATTTTTTTTTCAATGAGAAAGGTTATAATAATCAAAATCAAGTCACGCTAATTCAGCTCATTTAAAGTTGCTTACATGTTCGCAACCGAGTGAATGATGTGATGTTGAAATAAAATATATACATTCCATTGCCATCCAAATGAAATCTTTAAACGCAACGAATAAGTAACACTCAGGTAATTTCCATTTTTATTATGTACTGGCATAAAGTACGTGAATAGCTATTAATGGTTCTCCAGCAGCCGAACCAAGCCAAACAGAGATTTGTGTGACATTTTATTTCGTTTTGTACTTTGCAAAAGGGAAGATCCAACAAAAGCGGAGAGGAGGAGTAGTGCTTGAGCTTTCACAATTTATTACTTCACATCTCCTCCTCATAGGGGGAAAAATATGGAGACAATAAACGTAGTAGTAAGCAGTCACCCACACCATGCATGGATTACCTATACATATACTTGGATGTTACACACACGTTATTTACGAGCACCAGAGCAAACAATAAAATTATTTATTATTAAGCACACAACAAACAAGTGAACGAGGTAAAGGTAATCAGAATCAGAAAGTTAATCCATGCAATGAGTTCACAAAAAAAAATCACAATCATTTATATTTCAACAAGTGGATTTTCATTTCACAAGCGCAACATCAACAGCAGCAGAAGCAGATGCCGATGATGAGTTGTAAGGAGAAATAGGTAGTATGTTTCTCTGTCTCTGTCCTCTCTTGTGTAGACAACAACAATGGACTGACTGACAAAAATTAGAATTCGAAATGCTCCTCTTCACATAATATCTGAGTATGTACAAATACAAAGCAGCAGTGGCATTCCCATCGCATCACCCTCTGCACACCACCAAACACATATAACGATTTTTATAATATTACGACCAATGAGGAACCATAATAATAATCATTGTGCCTGTTCTTTTGGTTGTCTGATCCTCTTCTGTCTGCTGGTATAGTGTTTTTGCTGATGATCATGGCGATGACAATGATAGGATGGGACGGGAAATGAGTTGCAGCAAAAATCCCTTGCTAAATTTAAGTAGTACACGAAATGGAGTATATTGTGCTCAATGTGCGGTAATAATAATAATAATAATGTGTATGGCTTCTATATATCTTTTTGCTCCTTAAATAAATCCTCCTCAGCAAACCGCAATACCTGTGATTTTATTTATGTTACATTGTTGTTATTTATTTGTTACGTGGTGGTTGATGATAGTACACGTAAAAAGGAATGACTTTACAGCTATAAATGCTATGTGTTGCAAAGTCGAATAGCTAAACAATACGAATATCCCAATAAACGCGAAATTTCACATATCATCACATGAGGAAATTCACCAGAACACTTATATACTAAAATACTTTTTTTCAGCAGTGCAATAATACCGGTCTTAGGTCTGGGCCTGGCTTGTTTGTACTCTAAATAACTATTATCATCATTATGATCCTCTTTTGGCACTACCCACTACAGTACACACATTATTACAAATCACCAGATCATCATCATCATTTAATGCTATCATGATGAGAACGTATGGGAAAAATTTTTATGGGATCCAGTCACTGAGAAAGAGCATATTTTAAAGAGCTGATACAGTACAAGTACAAATACAAGTACAAGTGCAACAATCGTAATCGTAATAATAAATATAAGTATTGGCATTATTTGGCATGCGATGGGATGCGATAGCATTTAGCATACATGCAACAATGTGTGTATGTACATGTATGTATCTTCCTAAATATGTATTATAGAANATGTATCTTCCTAAATATGTATTATAGAACATACCAGCATCAGCGGTGTATCAATAGGATGATGGGGTTAAAAAATTTAAAATGCGGCTTTTCTTTCTTGATTGTTGTGTTGTGAGTTTTTGTGAGCAAAACTGAAGGTGTGTGTGAGAATTGCATGCATGTTGTATGTATGTACAAAATATATAATATAAAATATGTTTTGTGTGTACCTGTTGTTGTATAGTATTTTGTATAAAAATCATCATGAGATGCGGTCCACTGCAGCTCTTTGCTCTCCGTTGATTACGAAGAAGGGTGATTTAGGTTTGGATTGGGATGCTAAAGTCATCATCATACCAGGCATTGTTCCACTACCACAGATAAAGAGAGAGAACACACTAAACATCAAACATGAGAGGGGATCACACAATTTTATTTTGTACAGAGGAAGTTTATAGTAATTTTTAGCTGGTCTAGTCTAAATACATCAAATAAATAATATGTACATGTACAATGTACAACAACGCTGCAGGTAGGGAGCTCAAACAACAGGTAGCAGATGTCCGGAATATAGGATGATGGGGAAGGTAAGTGTGCAATGTGTGTGTATATAAAGTAGTGTGGTGGTGGTGGTGGATGTGGATGTGTGTGAATTGTGAATAGGCACATCTCACATAATATGTGAACTATTTAGAAAGTGCCGAAAGGAAGGAACGAAAGTAGTTTTTAAATCCCAAGTGGATCCACTAAACACACAAAAATGCTACCTGTTTTTACTATTTGTAATGATGATTATGATTGCTTTTATAAATAGTTATATGAGCGTGGTAATCCTTTCTGCACAACATTCAAAGAATGGAAAAGAAGAAATAAAGTCAAATCAACTTATATATATTTAAAGGTAGATGCATCAATTCACCAAGTACATTTGTATTTTTCTATAGATAATTGGGAAGAGAGAGGGAAAAAATATTTAATGCAATTAGATGCACAGTTGTTTTACGAAATTAAATCTAAAAATGATATAATGGGATTTTCCTATTTATAGACTCAATCATCATCACATAATAACATTCCTTATACGGCAGGAAGGCAGGAAGTATTATTATGTAACATGGAAAAATGTGGGCAGTATTGTAAGAACATGTAAGGCTGCATTCACGATGAGCCCGTAACCCATGTCTTGACACTACTCTTCAACGTCTTGGCATTTACCGAGTAATTGAATTATATGGGTGGAGTTCTCACGTAAAATTTCACCTGTTAATACACATGAATATATATATGTATACGGTAGGCTATTATTTGCATTCATTTCTGCAGCTCTGATTTTATGCTAATTTTATATGCATGAGTACTGATTATTGTTGATGAGTTCTTTAAGAAAATTATTGTTATGCTGCGATATGTTATGTTTGAATGTTTTTAAAAGGCTTTTTATTTTTAACATAAAAAAATATTTACGATAGGAAAAGTACACTCAGCATTATGCAGTATATGCACTTGCCTCGAGGAAAAGTTTGATGATGAATCGAAATTCGTAGTAGTTCGTCACACTTGTCGTCGTCGTTATATTAACGGAGTATGAATCAGGAGGAGTCCGATACGCGTGTTATCATAATATGGTAGATGTGGAAGCATTTTCAATTTTTCATTGTTCTCTTCTTCTCTGACTATGAGAAACACAAGCATTTAGTCTCTTCTGCTGTCTAATTCACCGTGTGACATGACTACATGACATGAAATGAAACGGTGCATTTTATAAATTCGAAATAAGCTAGGCTCTTCTGTCAACGTAAAAATGAGTAGTATATAATAATGCACTGCACTTGCTGAGAAGATGCAAGAAAACGAGAGAAAAAAATGCACATTTCATTGTTAAATCACGTACAACTTTTGAAAAAGCATGTAATGGTGAATACGGTGGTGGTAATGCTGATTACATGACTTTAGGCAAGATATGAGTAATGGGAGGATTATGAAGATGTGTTGTATGCTTGTGTGTGTGTGTGTGTGCATCGAGGCAACGAGGTGAAAACTGATCATAAAAAATATATATACAGATATTCGTATTTTTTTCTGCTCTATAGCCAACTTAATCTTGGTTAATGGTGATGTTCGTGATAATAAATGACGATTATTGTGTTAGTATGACTGTTTATTTGTTATTGTGTTACACATATAGCACAACTAAACTTTTATCATCATAAAAAAAAGTGTCTCTCAATTTGTACTAAAATAAATAATGTACTACCATCGACAAAAAAAAATTGCCTAAAATTTTCGTTTAGCAAGCAAAATGACAATAAAGTACCGTTAGAAAGGCTGTGTGCCAGTCAATAACTACTATACATGCAGTATTATAATGATAAAAGTAGTGTGTGGCAGTGCAGTAGCAACAAAAATACTATGAAAGAAGGTGTTCCACTTAATGAAAGCAGTTACATGAACAAAGCATGCATAAACAATAAAAAAAATTTTTTTTAGCGGACTATCGGACTTTATTAGTAATGTAAAAATGTAAGTCACGAAGTGTGTATAATAATGTATATGCTATACATATATTGATTCAGGTATTGGTATTAATATACATATTAAAATTAATGAAGCAAACAATGAACTGTACAATCTGAAAGTTTTTAACATATATATTTCTTGAAAAGGAAATTTCAAACTTATTTTCTTGAATAAAAATTCTCAGAATTGGAAAAACTTAAAAATTATGTGGATGATTAACACATCAAACACATGTATAAAATATAATATTCGCAAGTAATTTTTTTTAAATTTAATTTCTTGTCCAACAAGCACACATACTTGATGCATTTATTTGGGTTAATCATGAAACTTTCATTTGCACATAAATTTGCCCTGCATTTCATAGTAATTATTTTACTTAAGCATGTGTATTTTGTGCATACCTGGAAATTGCAATTGTGTTTAAATGGTTCAATGTACGAAATAACTTCAGACAGGTGCAAATACGGATTTTGGTTCACTGAGCCTCTGGTAGTGCACAAAATTTGTTTTGAACATGGAGTGTAAGAAAATACATTGGTTCTAGTTTATTTTTTAACAACGAATCCTTGTACAATATCATGAATTTTATTGTAGATGGGCAATTTATCAAGAGTTTTGTGAAGAATCCCCCGTGATTTGGACTGTTCGACCCGGCACCAGAGGGTGCATCCGACACGACGAGATTGGGAAGAGAATCAAAGGTGTAGTGCCTCTGGGTCAAGATGAGCGTTCTGGGGCTATTGTTTCCACTTCACAACGTCGCCTATTTTTTAACAATCATAAGCTAAAGCATGGGATGCATGTGAGCTTCTTGAATACGCCGGCACACATTGAA
This sequence comes from Zhuqinia jingwanae, assembly GCA_027744095.1. Taxonomy (NCBI): domain Eukaryota; kingdom Metazoa; phylum Arthropoda; class Collembola; order Entomobryomorpha; family Paronellidae; genus Zhuqinia; species Zhuqinia jingwanae. Next base: position 7,889 of record JAHZNC010000969.1, read on the forward strand.
GTTCTCACTTGGGGACCCCCTCAAATTAAATTCTCTTTACATCAGTATGTCAACAATAACAACGGGATTTTGCAACAATGCCTCATCAAAGGTCAACATTCATTTTTTGGCTACTATAGAGTAAGCTTAGAAACCCCAAAAAATGCAAGCTTCTTTCTTGCCAAAAATGTAGTGCTTCACTCCACTATCCAGTCAAACGGGTAAAGGTGGTCGACGTGTCCAATTACTCCCTACAGAAATCGACTTTGATATTTTACAAAGCAATTTTGAAGATACAGATGAAAACTTGTACTGTGAACAATTTATTAAAATTGATGACCAATTTGAAAAGGACTTGAATGACATCTCTGGCAATGCTTGCCAGAGAAAATAATGGCAAGCTAATGTCACGCAGTTTTGTACAAACTGCAGAGAAACGAGTTGACGAAGAAACCCAGAAAATTGCGCTGCGACTCTTGGGACATTTCTTCAGAAATGACACGTTTGACAAGAATTTTGGTGAATGGGAGTTTCTCAATGTGGCAAAACAGATATTTACTAATGCATGCCCGGCTTCAATGGTGCCCCCATTTTTCATGAATCAGATTTACCTTCTGTTTCAAGCAGTCTTGCATGAAAGCTTCCTTCTTTTCCCAAATCATGTGGATAAAGACGAGGGAACATCTCAACGGATTTTACATGCTTTACAAACTTGCTTACAAAATTCTTCTGCACTTGAATTTAAAACTGGAGAAAATTGCACCGACGAAGCACCACTTTTAAAGAAAACATATGAAAATGGAACTGCATTTCACATGCTTGTGGAAATGCCTTCTTTTATCAAAGTGGATGGAGTAAATTTCGACTTGCTCATGGAATCAATCTGGAAACTTATGAACTTTGCACATTACTACTGCGCGGAAAACTTTGCAGAGTTTGCAACAGATCATAGCTTGCTGGAAGGACATTGGTACAGACTTTTTTCTCCATTGATAGTCAGAAGATGGAAGTATCCAGCTCATGGGTATCGGATTTTTCATCAAATTTTTATGAGCATTGATTTGGAAAAGAGTATAAGGAACGTGGACTTTTGCGTGAGTGCGGCAAGATTGCACTCGTCGTATAAAGGATGGCTAAAAAGACCGTTGACCCACTGGGAAAAGGAAAAGTAAATGACCTGCGTCATTTTTGATATACCTACTCAAGGACTCAAAGGGAGGAAGGAATCCATGCTTTTGTGGGATGACCAAGCGTATTGTATGAATGACTACATGGATCCTGCATTCAGACTGGGGGATTCCATTGAAAAATGTGGAATTCGGTTACCTCCTGTTGAACGCCCTGTGCCTAAACTATATTTCTATAAAGACGGAAGGGGTTCTTTGATATTGTGAACATACATGTTATGCGCTTAGGTATATTATGTTCAACCTTTTGCCATCCTTCTGATGACAATGATACAGCGTTTTTTTAAGCCACAAAGATGACATGTGCAAATAACGTTGTTCGTCTTCATTTTTCATGAGGTTTTTTTTATAAATCTATATATTAAATTGATGTTTTCTTTTTTTAAATTAGTAATCAATCAATACCACTTGTGTTCTCGAATGTGCATTTCATCACCCAATCCAAATTTGCTTATTTTTACTTGCTTTAAATTTTTGGTTAACCATTCAGTAGGTATTTGGTATTTCCCTGTGTGTGCCATCCACTTTCTAAATCAAAATGCATTCAATTCTTGTGATCTAAAAGACGCGTCGTGCGTAGCGTCAAGTAATTTACGTAACATAATAAATCTTTTGTTCCCCTTTTTACATAATACTGTGTCTGTCTACAAGATCCGGCATTTAAAGTCAAAATAAATGTTTGTTAAATGATTAATCAGTGTCTCCTTCTCCTTGTGATGTAATTTTGCCACCTTTTACAAATAATATATGTATTATACAAGAAGGGCACACTGGGTATGACTTGTTGGTTAAATGTTGTCTATGTTGGAATGATAAATGCCTTGTAAAGGTGAAAGTGTGAGAGGATATAAATAAATGCAAGTGATTTTTGCGGACAGGATGTCAGTCTTGATTTTGAGCGTGCCTATTGATCCCCTTCAATTAAGTGCACGGTTGTAGAATAAATTTTTAGGAATTTAATTGACAACAAAGGACAAAAGAACATTTCGCAGTTTTAAACAAAAAAAACTGTGGAATAAATGGAGATACTAAAAATGGTAATTAAAACTGTCTTGATAAAAGGGTGATCAAAGTTTTCATCATTTAAATATTATTCATGTATTTGGTGATGTGTTGTGATTTTGCTAAAAATTGATCTATTTTTGTAGATATTATTGTGCTTGGTGTTGTGCGTGACGCTCTCAGAAATTGAAGGGACGAAAGGCAAAGGAGGAAATGGACGTGTGATAGTTATTACCACAGGTTGGGCCCAGGGTGGACAAGGTGGGCATGGTGGACATGGTGGATGGGGAGGGTAAACATGACTATTACAGAGTAAAAAACTGGATTTAAGTCGATATAAGTCAGTTTTTTGTTTCATATTTCAGTTGGGGTGGATGGGGTGGATGGGGTGGACATGGGGGTGGTGGAGGGTAAGAGATTTAAAAGAAAAATAATATAAATATGACATTAGATAAAATCTAATCATTTGTTTTATGGTGTAGACATGGAGGACATGGCGGCTGGGGCTGGGACGGTTGGGGTAAAGTGTAACTCATCATTATTTAACAAGGAAAATTCTACCAGCGTTTATTAATCTCATTTAATATTTCCACAGGTTGGGGTGGTTGGGGAAAAGGTGGACATGGGCATGGTGGTAAGTAAAAAACAGAAGGCGGAAGTAGAGTAAACATATTGACAGTAGTACAAAAAGGGAACCTAATAGTTTCAAACTCAAGTTTCACTTTAGTAGCAAAAGAACTAAAAATCCCACGTATCCACACATATTTAACAATGATACTATTTACAATTTACGTCACGCCTTTGACAGTAAAAGTTTTGTTTTAATGCTTTCATTAATTACGTCTTTTTAATCTTTTTAAAACAAAAAATACAAAAGGGAGTTCAATAAAGTTTTCTTTTTTTGTGAGGTTTTCTTAACAATGACTCAAAAGTACACATTTACTGATCTTACAATTTCATAGGTGGACATGGTGGTTACGGTGGACATGGTGGTTACGGCGGAAAAGGTGGACATGGTAAGAGTTAAAATTCAAAAATAATTATTCAAATTAAAGTTTCATAATATGTGTATATAATACTAAATTAATGTTTCACAGGTGGCTGGGGTTGGAAAGGTGGATGGGGTCACTGATAAATGCATTAATTTCCTTCCTATTTGCTTAATGCTGTTGAGGATGACTTTGTACCATCAATTCAATCGCATCTCGTCGCCAGTCACGGGAGTGTGAATTCCCCATTGTTCACGTATTAGTAACAGAAACAGACTGAAATTTTCATTGTTATTTTTTTTCTAGTGCGTTTTCTTTATTTCGCTGTTGTTTTGTTTTCTTTTAATTGTATGAAAAAAATGTATTATTAGAAATAAAAAACAAAAAAAGAGTTGCAAGTCATTTATTCGTTTGTTTGTTGTTGATGCATTTCTTTCCATTTTACTTTTCTTTTGCATTCGATTCGTTATTATTAAGTAGCAAAGCTTTAGCTTTAGGTACTTTATAAAATCCCCCGGTCCGTACGTCCGTACGTAACTTTTCAACAAAATTCGTTATATTTCTTATACAGTTAAGCCAATTGACATCAAACTTGGTATATAGGGGTAACCTCATGCGCTGATTACGAATATGATGTCCATTTTAGTTAAATACAATTAGTTAA
>JAHZNC010000970.1:0-25075 GCA_027744095.1 Zhuqinia jingwanae
TCTTTCTGCTTTATTACTTCATTTGATAGTTTTCCTTCCTCCATAATGATAATTTTAGTAAATATATTATATGTGTGTACATGCATACCATGTACATAGTACACATACTACATACATGGACGTAATTTGAACACTTTCTATCTGTCATGTAATATTGTCTGGAAATACAATACTTTTACGTCGACAGAGACGTTACATTCATTTCATGGCACGTGATTTTGTGTTGATGACGCCCGGGTAACTATAAACCAGGAAACATGAAACCAAAAATATCTATAATCTAATTAGGTGATCATTTCAACAAACTCATTAAATGTGATTAATATATCTAACTTAGAACAGCTATGATTAGGATTTTCTTGAAACTAATTCAACACCATTTTCGCAATTGTCTACATTGTAGACTCTACAATATTACTGCTTCATATGTCTCCACAACAACACATCTAGATAAAGTTTAGGCGATCCACAAGTGCGACAAAATCATAAATGGCATTTGGCTTTCACAAAAGAATTTCAAAATCAGAACATGGTCAACTATTTGCGATTTCCAATTACACCAATGCCAATTTTGTTCAGCATCACACAAAGGCCAGCTTTTTTATAAGTTCCACTTGTTTTGTCATGTGTACAGCTCGAAATGTCTCTTCTGGTTATCCTTGAACCCACATCATATTTGGCTTGTTTCGTATATAACATAATGCATAAACTATTTATAGAAAATATGGAGTATAGGTAGGCAGTTTATGCCTGTTATCAGTATAATTGACATGTTGAAAGAGAATAAAAAGGAAAATGGTTTTGATCTTTGGGGCACGCTCTCCCTACAAAATCATATAGCAGAGTGCTCTCTAAAGTGACAAGGGAAACACCTTTTGATGTCACATCATCACAAGAAGAACAGAGCACACAAAAACATTTCCATATCCTGTCACTCCCGTTTTATACCCTTCATTCAAGATATCACCACTTCCACCATTCATCCATCCATCCATCCATTTTCTTACACAAATTACTCGTGATATATTACTTTGCACGATACCACCATCAACGCCACTACCCTCTAAATCTTTTGCACTCGTTCTCTCCCTCTTTTCAAGATTTATTTTGTATACCTTGTCATGTTCACCATCAGGATAGCAGTGTCTCCATGTTGTACACTTGACAACAGAGAAGACCCCTAAAAAAGAAGGTTCTGGAAGAAAAAATATCATTTGCATAACTACTTTTTATTTTTATTTAAAAAAGAAGGTAAAATGCTTCTTTATTCACTTCCCCTATTTTGATATTAGCTTTCGATATAAAGTGGAAATGTGAGAAAATATTGTAGAATTGAGTGTCTTGGCAACGTGTGATTTTGAATAATTTTTGCTAAAAAATGACGCAAAAAATAATAAAGTACAAACTACACATTTCTTCATTTTCCAATCAAAACAGATTGGGAACTTTATTTTTACTTCTTTTTTTGCTAATAATCTCTAGGTTTCCATATTAAAAAGAAATTGATCTTCCACATGACTAATGCACTAGTTCAAGGAAGGTTTCATAAACGAATTTGCCATTTTGGGTCAAACCAAATATCATTTTACGACATACTATACCTATATATTTTTTTCGGCAAACATCGAACATGTCACCTAGAAGAAAAAGCAATTAGTTTTTTTCTTGTCCCTGACGCCTGGAGTGGAGTTGATTTAGGTTTCTACACAAAATTTCTTTTTCCCACTCTAATTTTTATAGTCCTGCTCCTGCTACCTTCAAATTTATACTTCTATATCCTTCCCCTCTGTGTTCTAGTAGTTTTATTTTTCTCGAGAAAAATTCATTAAACTAGTTCCCTGTCGCAGAACAAAATTTCATTTTATAAATCCTTGTTTCACTTCCCACACAAATACACAAACACACACAAACACTACCTACATAAATGTGTAAAAGTTAAACTTACATACCTACTCACATTTGTGTCCTTTAGCAGCGTTTCCCCCTTAAAAATGTTGATTTCTACTACTGTGACTTTCAATCTAATATCTGCTGGTGGTGGTTATGTGAGTTCTCATTCCCTATCGTCATCCTCATGATCACGATGATTATGATCATCATCCTAAATAGGGTTCAACACACATACCTACATACTTACTCTTAACTCTTGAAGAAAAACGTATTTTGGTTGATAGTTGGTATTGAAATAATAATAATAAAAATGAAAAAGCCAGGGGCAGTGTTAATAGTGAAGATAGTTTGTCTATTGGAGCACATGTGTATAAGGGCAACATATATGACTTGGAGCAAGCCCTCTTCTCCCTGTTTTCTTTCTGTCATTTATTTTTCTTTACTTTTCCTTCTTCTCTTCTCACTATTATATTTACCACTGTACGATGATGTGAGTACCAAACACAACTTGTATTTGCGACTAATACTTTTTTACTTCTTCAGGCTTCATTTTCGTGTTCACTCAAGCACATTGACTTGACTTCTCTTTAACTCGCAGCTTATTTTTCCAGGTATGCCTTAAATATATATATTCACGTGTTATATAAAAAAGGTGCGTGCAATATATCTAGTAGAAAGAGGGCATTCCGTAGGGTGTGCAGCACACACCAAACCAAGTCGAATTGGTTTTTTTTGGAATGATGAAGAAAAAAAGTCTATTAGTTTACCTCTCTCTCTCTCTCGCTGCTCTTCCTAAACTCTCCATTTTTCTCTGTACTTACTCAACATGGTTTGTGTACATTCTTCACAAAAATTTTCAATATCCCCTGATCTGATCTTCCTTTTAATATAATACCCTTTTTCTCGGTAGGTTCCTTTTCTCTTTCTTTCTCTCTATTTTTCAACTTGTGTCTTGTGTACATACTCCTTGTTTCCTAAAAAAAGTTATTGCAAAAAAGGAGGAGTCCGTTATTTTGTGTTCTCTCCGTTTCCTTGTTCCTTCCATTTTTCCCCTCTTTTATTTCTGTGTTTTTCTTTGTCCCACTTTGTTCATCACTGCGTCATCATTTTCATTCCAATGTTCAATGCTCACTCTTCTTATAAAGGTTATTTGTTGACTAACGATTGCCTCTGTTATTTTCTACACGTTCCACCTTCTCTTTTTTAAGAGTTAAGATTCCCCTCTCTCGCTCTTGTTGTAGCGTCGCATTCCATTGCAAATAGCACAAAACTGCATTAAATGAATATTTCGATAAATCAACTTGAACTTGAATTGCAATTGGAAAGGAAGGCTTCACCATTAAAGATGATATACTTGAATCTACCATTGCAGAATGCATGGTACGCCAGTATTTAACTACAACGTATCTCAGCAGAGTGCATCATATCTATTGCGGTGATCTACAAAACTATACCCTAGATTTTTATGTTGGCGTTGGAGTTAACAATTTTTGGAAATAGGGGATTCACTTTAGATCTCAATATTTTAGTACATATATTATAGGAGATATAAAGCTTGCAAATTTATAAACATTAATATGTTAACGTCGTCTGGAAAAGAATCTTGAAAATGAGAAATGTGTCTGGCACTCATGAAATATGACAAAGTTGACCGTGACTGTGTGACCATAATAATAAGTGTATTAAACGAGTGCACGCACTCCATAAATTGTTCAAATTCCTTGTAAAATGGAAAACGATGAGATTGCAAAAACTACATCAGTACTTTTTGGAGTATCAAAAATCGTATAGATAGACAACAGTCTTTAAAAAAAGAAATCATATGTCAACCACACGTCACACATTTCTTCCCGGATGATGAAAATAGCTCCTTACTGGATACAGATTTCTCTCCAGCAGCAGTAATAACTTACAACAACACGCACTATATTATTATCTTATAATAAAGCATTGACTAATACCGTAACTTTATATAGTTATTTTCTTAAAGAATTATCGTAATTTATTTTCAAACAATTCAACAATGTTCCCTCTTTTCATTCCTCCCATACACACACACATCTTATTCACCTTCCAATACATACATATTTTTTGTACATAAACACATGAGTACAGACACCTACTATTTTTTATTATCCTTCGTATTATTATACTAAAAAACTAAGGAATATACTTATCATCGTCATCATCATCATTATTCTGTATAACGACGGAATGAAATGAAAAGAAAAAATTTCCATTTCATAGTAATCTTTATTTTTTTCTACTTTTTTTCCGTCCATATGAAGAAAAAAGTTTTCTAATTTCATTCCCACAATGTCAGAGTTTGGTTTTTGTATTGATGTTAGTTCAAACAAGTAAGGAAGTAAGCAAATGTAATTCAAGAGAGAAAGGATCAAAGAAGGAATGAAAAAAGAGTGGTAACTTTTTTTTTGTAAAAAAAAGTTTCAATGCTGATCTAGGTAGGTAGGTGTTTTCTTCAATACTTTTTTTTCTCAACTTCACTCTTATGTAAATACCACAAACTCACCTCAGCTTACATAGCCAGTCACTACTATAATACCTACCACTTCTCTCAATGGTGTAATCTTCTAACTTAAGTAGTGCTAAACGAATTCAAAATTATCGAAAAAAAAATATATAATTTTTTTTACTCGTGACCGCGATGGCGTTGATGATGATGTTGCGCTTGTAAGTCTGCTGCTACTAAAAAAAATTGAGGTTACCCTTTTTTCGGTATAAAAAATGAATAGCGGCATGCATAGAATGTACAAAGGAATGAGAGAATTTGAAAGTTTTCTTATTCAGAACGGAACCACACGCCAATCTAGGTAGTAGTGGTGAGTATGTGTATGTGACGGTGTGGAGACTAGAGAGAGGTCTTTTTGTTTGATCGGTGGAATGGAATGAAATACATATTAAAGCCATGACATGTATACATAAATCTCTACTTTATTCCCGTTTGCTAGCAGTACACAGTACACACACCTTGATCAGTAAAAAAATATATATTTGACAGATAGCTAAGGTTCACGCTACTCTATCATAATATGATTCATTTTTTTGGTATTGTATGAGAAAGTATATAAAAATATTTAATGCCATGTTTTTTTCCATTGAATAATATGAGGAGTGGTAATCTAATTTCTCGCACGTTTTCATTTTTGAATTTTTTTTTCTAGATCCGCCCGTTGTAACGGTATCACCATCAAATGTGACGGTCAATGAGTCGAGTGACATTCTCATAGAATGCGATGTGGTAGCCAACCCTCAGGAACTTCTTGCTGTGAAATGGTAAGCTAGAAAAGGTTTATAAAATTCTCTATTCTATTTTCCGTCTACTTCATCTCCTTCTTTTTTTGTGTGTATGTAATGCATACATACTACATTGTCATACAAGTGTAGTACAAGTAGTAGTAAGCCTCCTTCGTGATATTCTTTAAGTTTTCAGACTTATTGTTGGAACACATATAAATATATTCTTACAAGCAAAACCAGATTTTCACTTGGTTTTCTCTTTTAAATGCAAAAATAAGTATTCAACAAATGAAAAACTCATAAATCGTCAGACTCTCGCGCAGTGAGAGTAAAAGTGTAGAAGTAGCAGTTAAGTTTTTGCAAGCTTGGCAGCAGTCTAGCATAACATCAGTAAATGCTATTCCATATCTAGCTACTATACGGACTTTTGCTATCACTCCTCCCCCTTTCTTTCTTAAATGTTCTTGGAGAATGGCGTGGACAAAAGAATGTTAAACTTTTTTAAAGGATAATATGTTGTACCACCACCACCACCACCGTCATCATCATAATGTGCATGTGTGTGTGTGTCTCCAACTCGTGCCATGGAATAAAGCCTTGGAGGAAATGCTCATATTTTTTATATTGGTGGAACAGATAAATAAATGGATTTCTTGTGTTGCTCAGCAAGCAAGCAGCAATTATAGAGCTGCTGCTGCTTGTGTGTAAGTATGGCATTTTCCGTAGAAAGAAAACTGAATATTTTTTGTTTACTGAATACGAGACAGGATCTGTGTTGCATTTTGCTTCTAGTCAATCTTTCTTATAAATAAGGACATATTATATGTAGTTGTCCATATAAAATGTATGTGTGTTATATATGGCCAAAAATGGTTTTTATAAAATATTATACCTAAAAACTATTTAATTAACAGCAGTCGTCCTCTCTTTTTGGGAGAAATTAAGAATTTATGCATACGTTTTGAAACAAGAAGAAGGACAGCCTAGTAGTATGCATACTATTTACGTAACATATTACATATTAAATGTATACGTACAAGTTTGCTACAAAAACTTCAAAGTCCAACTCCTTGTTCAATTCCTCTTGTGCTCTTCATGATAATTCAACTGGAATTACCAAGTTTCTTTCTTTTATAAATCGAATTACATATTAAAAGTAATGTTGTAAGTAATAGGAGCGATAAGGAACGACAATGAATCCTTTTTAAAGTAAGTAGGTATCTATTAGTTATTATTTATTTTTTTAAATATAAAACTAGGATTTTAAAACGAAAAACTCCAAATCGATAGGTTACATATTATTTAACTATCTGTCAATTGCAAATATAAAGGACTAACGTTAACCTGGAGACAGTTTGCTTTTTGGGGTAACATTTTGATTATTTGGTATATTTATGCGTCATTCAACATTTTTCGAACGTTACAAGTCAAACATTAGTTGCTTAGATCGTGACCATAAACCAGGGTAAACAGACTATATTAGTCGGGACCACCGGTTAGCATTTGATCAATTGATATTGTACCGGTGCACAAAGTTTCGATAAATATTGTGAAGTGAAAGTTCATGTACTTACGGAATAATATTAGAACATGAGAGACGCATAGTAGTTGACGGATGGACGGCCGAAACTAGAAATTTTTAAGAACCTGTATAAGCTACTGGCTATATAATAATTGCGCTACAATAACTAGTGGCGGACACTTTTCAACTCGTCTTATTATTACACTGGCTATACTCCGAAAGCACAGTTATAGACGATAAATAAAGAGTCTCCCATGTTTTTCTTATGTGGAATTAGGCAGCTTTTCTTATTTTAATTGTTCATAGACACCCCACCAACTATATCACCAAGGCACCAGACAAGCAAATATATGAATTACATGCGCATATAATACTTCCTATTAAAGTTATAGTCATATTATTATATTATATTAGCATGTGTAGGTACATAAAATACTTGGAACAAGGAAAGCCATTCATTTTCACATTTCACAAGTTATTATGCATTCATGGTGTAACAAGAAGAAGAGTGTTGGGTTGCTCCACTATACTCCCAAAAGAAAACGTTGCGAAAAATAATAATGATGATAATAATAATAATAATAATAATGATAATAAGTAAGGATTTGCTAAGCTTGCAATTATTATCATCATACGAACATTGTAATAGTAGTAGGTAACTATGATATTCCGCATTTATTTATAACAAGTGCGAGAAGATAATACTAAAAACTTTTTCATTATATTTAAATAGACAATGAAATCATGATAATATAATGATGATGTACATACATTTTCACTACATCCACTCATAGCTATAGATACAGATGGATAGTTTTGATATTACACAATATGTACATTATTTTGGCTCATCGGATATATGTATATGCTGCTGGCTAGTATGTTGCATAACATTATCTGGAGAACAGAGAGAAACAAGAGAAGATGAAGGGGAAATGGAATAATATGGTGATTCCCGGAAGGCAACCCCTGAACTTCCCTTTTACTACACACTTCACTTCTTTTCTTTTCACTCTCTCACTGATTCTCTCACTACTTTTCTGTATCTCATCCACACAAAACAGGAAATCTAGATCAACTTTTCCTTTTCCTCTAGATCTAGTGTGTATGTGAGTAAGAAAGAGAGAGCCATCTACCCTGAATATAGATTTTTTTATACAAATGAAAACAATATAATGCGGAGGTATATGCATTGTCATTGCTGTTATTAGTCTTATATCCTATCTTCTTTCTCTTACTCATTTCATTATTATCATTAGAGACAAAGAATTAAATTATCCACAGTCTGCTGCTCAAAATGCCCTACATGCGTATGCACTAATAAAAATATAGATACTCAGACATCACATACCTCTCGGGAAAACCAAAAAAACCACCACACATATAGGCATATATTATTATTATTATTATTTAAATAAAGAGAGACTGTAATAAAACCTGAAAGGAAAAAAAGGAAAAAGTCTGTCTTCTGGAAGAAGCTAAAATGACTCTCTATTAGCAAAAAAAAAATCCAACCTTAAAAAAGTCAACTCAAGCCAACATTTGTATGCGTATAGGCATCCTTTTAAGTAAAAAGCAGTGAGAAATAGAATCATCGTCATCATCATCACCATCAGAGTAGACAGATGGGATTTCCCTTATTTGTTTTAAGTGTTTTTTGGGGGAACAAGAAAATGATTTTCTTATTTTTCACTTGTGTTGCATCCCAAATAATGATAGTAATTATAGAAAATCTAAAGTGTTTGGTTTTTACTGCTTGAGAGATGAGAGTTGAGCTGAAGTAGAAGAACAAGCCTTTTCCCTCAAGTTTTTGTTTCCTTTTTTTCTCTCTCAAGTAGTTTATGTAAGGTTTTGGTTTAGCATTCTTTAGCAAGTGGAGTATAATAATGATTCCAAGAGAGTAAAAAAGCAAAAAAAAATTGCATTGAGTCCTTTTTTTTTAGATGAAATTGAAAATATTATGTAAGTAGTTGTAGTAGTAGCGGTGGTGGTAGTAGTGGCGGTGTTTAATACGAGAAACCTACAGAGACGATGATAGCTTTATTCTTATGTATGTAGGTATAGTACAAGTTATATATATCTTAGAAACAATAGAAAAAGCAACTTGAGCTGAGAGTTAAATTTCCTCCTGAGGAAAAAAAATAGAGAGGATATTTGCTGTCTATTCTACTGTGCTACTGCTGCTGGTGTAAATACACTATATACACACGTAGGGATTTTCAATTACTGTTCTCTCTCATAATATGTTTGTTGATGTGCCGTCCTAAAGATTTCCAAGAAAGTGAAAGGAGTAACCAAGAAGAAGTAACAGTGTAAAAGTAGCTGAGCGTCTCGGCTGTTGATGTTGTTATATGAGATGATGAGGATAATAATGTAGAGTTGTAGGAGAAGTGGTAGATTTTTGGTGGTTGGGTGGGTGAGTGGATAATGTATAGGTATATATATAGAGTGTGTCTCCAAGAAATAAAAGCTCTTAGAGAGTACTGCTGCTGCTGCTTCTTCCAAAGTAACTTTCTTATTCCACCAACTCATTATCATTGCTCATTAGTGAAAGCTTGAGTTGAGCTGAGTGAATGAATGAATGTTTGCTGTTCTACAGCAGAGCACAGCAGATGACGATGATGTTTTTTGCTGGTCGTGTGTATGAGTGTGATTATGGTGGGGATGTGTACTGGTAGAATAGAGTTTTCAATATTTCCCTCTGCTGATATATCCATGTTCTTTTTATTCTTATATGCTGAGAGATGATGAGATGGGAATATGAATACTATCTTCTTTTAAAACAAGTCAGTTTGAATTTTCATTAGTGAAAACCCCAGCAGTAGTAAAGTCTCTGAAAAAGAAGACGAGTGGATGTATATCTCAGATTCAGATTTATATTTTTGGTTTTAGAATATCATCCAGTTTCATTTGTAAATTCTAAAGTTTCTTTTTAAAAAAAATGGGAGTTGGTTTATTTTACTTTCATCGCCACCCCCGCCAAGCATTATTATTATCATTACAACTTTTGGATTTGCTATTTTGCTGGATGTGAATTCAAGTGTACTCATTAATGTCCAAAAACTATCTAGTAATAAGTAGTAATAATAATGTATGTAGGTGAACTTTTTGCTTTATAAAAAGGAAATATCTATTTTTCAGAGTGTAGTGTAACAAAAAGTAGTAATGGGATGAGTCTTACCAAACAATAAGAAAAAGAAATGTTCAAATAAAGGCACCCAGACAAGAGGATGAGACAGGCACGCATGTGTAAGTTTCATTCACTCTTTTTTGCAAAAAATAAAACTTTGGCCTTTCTTTATGTTCAAGTTCAGGTTTTGTTCAAGGGACCATCCTTATTCTGTGGTTTACTGGTATCGCGTGCCTGCTGAGTATGTGTATTGTTGTCAACGAAAGAGTTTTCCTCTAGCCATTGTTGTCATTTTTAGGACAAAGACGAAAAAAAGTTAGTGGAAACTTGAACTGTCGTCTTCTGTTGAAGAGCACTACGGGAATTTGTGGGAATGGTACATGTTATCATTACTAAAGAAAATGTTGTGCGCACACATATCTGTTTTGTATTTTGCGATGGGAGTTTAGGGGATGGCTCTCACGCAGGCCAGTAAAATGTTCATATATTACTGGCCTTGTATGCTGACGATGACACTATACCCTTTTTAGCCAGCCCACTTTACTAAGTAAAACAATGCACAATACAATCGGTAATTTTAAAGCATTTTATAGTATTCTTCCTCTTGGAAGATTAGATTGGACTGGATTGCGTGAGTATAATTACTTTTTCCAAAAAGAAGAAGAAGACAGTGAGTGTACTCGTTCAAAAAGGATGACAATGGGACGCACAGTTTATAAGTATTTATTTTAAAATATACCATTTCCATGAATGAATATTTAAAACAAATTTAAAACAATAAACGCAATAAAGCGACGTTCCAAAAAGGATGACAATGGGACGCACAGTTTATAAGTATTTATTTTAAAATATACCATTTCCATGAATGAATATTTAAAACAAATTTAAAACAATAAACGCAATAAAGCGGTATATATTGTGTGTGTATGCTTATGCCGTGCTATCGTGTGATATATTATAAAAACGAGCTTTTGCTTCCACAACGAAAACAATACAGTCAGCATTCTCCTCTCAGCAGCAGGCATCTATTAAAAACCGCATGAAAGTCATAAATTGACATAAAAACACTCATAAAAGGAAGTGTAGTTGAGTGAGAGGGTGAAAAAACAATAATAAAATCAAATCTTTAAAAAAATCGTAATAATAATAATAATCATAATGATAATAATCGCCTTGCCGCTGCGTTTTTTTCCTCTGTTGTGAAAAGTGGAAATTTCTTTTTCTGTTTTGTACACACGTCCTCGTAACGGTAGAGGAATGAGTCACAATCACATTTTTAAAAACTATAAAAGCAAAAGGATGATGAAAAATGAAATATGCCTTCCTGATGACTTTCCATTTTGGCTGGAGAGAGAGAGAGAGAGGAATGAAGACGAAGAAGAATAAAGCAATATTGTACATTTTATTTTGTAAATTTTTTCCCCGTGTATATGAATCTTCACACTCGTCACACCCACCCTTCCTTATATATACCCTGCCTGCTATCATAATATGATCATCAACATTTTTTTATGGATGCCTGTTGTGATGATGATGACAATATATGGTGAAAATTAAATCCAAAAGGGTAATATTATTTCCTTCCTTTCTCATCCAAAACATCCAACCGATCTGATCATTGGTAGTGGTGGTGTGATGAAGGCGGTAATAGTGGTACGAGGGAATTAGATGGCAAAGTAGTACGCTTTTAGCCCCGTCAACATTTATGATCACTTTCTACACAACAACACACCATCATCATCATCATACCACACATTCCGCTCTTCTTCACGGTTTCAATTCCGTTCATTCCAGTCATGAAGACAACAGAGATAGCGAATCAGCAGGAGCGTTAATGCTTTTTATCTAATGGCATTCTGTGCCACTCTCTCTCTCATCTCTCTTCACCAAAAAAAAATATTCCCATTGCTGGAAATCATTTTAAAAATGATTTAGATGCGTGGATTGCCTTCTTCAGTTGTTTTTAAAAAAAAAATTATTTATTGCCATCGTCAACAAAACACCAAAAATGTGTTTTATTATTGCGAAGCTAAATTACATAAAAATATGCAAAAGTTGTAAGTGTAGTGTATATTATTACCCGATGCTTTGGTTCCATGTAGGTAGCAAAAGTGGATGACATGACAGGGAGTAAAGAGAGAGAGCGAGAGATATTGGTTTGTTGATTATATTTTTTGCACTAAAGGCAAACATAATCAGGTTACCACATCTCCTTCTGACTCGACATGTTTTGCTGGTGTAGTGTCGTGGTGGTGGTGGTGTGATACTGTTGCTGGAGAGAGAAGAGAGGTTGTAATTGCAATGGTGCGTAGCTTGACTCTGTTTATTTATATGTCAGCCAATATAACACCATTATATGTACATAATACAGGCGACACAAGCAAACACACACACACCAGCATAATAATAATATTATGCATGACTTGTGGAAGTGAGAGAGTGGTGTAAATTGTATGTCAAGTCTGAGGATGACGGCGCGGATATATATTTGCTGTGTGCGTAGTTCCTGCGTGCGTAACTGGAACACTACAATAATTTACGCACATTATGTTCCTCCAGCAGCAGCAGCACCCAAATCCAAACAATGTGTAGTATTTACTGCTGCTGCATGTTTTGCGTACATTAAAAGGACTAGGCTAGACACTAATACCCTCATATATGTACTTACACACTCAACCCACATGTGAGAGTGTGTGTGTGTGTGTGAAAGAGCTGAATGAGCGACCCTTTTTTTCTCGCCTGTCTTATTTTCACTCATGGGAAATTTACGGGAATCTGATTTCGATACATAATGTATCCTTGTGTATTATTATGCGTGTACGCTTAAACGTTGAATGTATTGCTTATAAACACATCACGCACGGTACACACATATAACAACCCGTATACCTATATGTGCGTGTATGTGTGTGTGTGTGTGCCAAAGCAGAGTGAAACTAAGGAAACACCATCATCATCATCATAGTAATCACCTCAACTCAACAATGATACTAGTAGCAAGATTTTTTTCTCCTATTTCTAGATCGAATGTGCGCTGAAAGCCCGCATAATAATATATCTCATATTATTATACTATCTATTTTCTCCCTTTTTTTTCTCGCTCTAGTATCTATCCATCTTTTTTTCGGTGTTTACGTACATACATGTATGTATATATATTACACTTTACATTATCACTTTCCAATTTTTATTTCTGCTGCAATGAACAAAAAAATGTTCCTCCCACATGCTCACTTCACTGCACAACATGCTTCTTTTTTATACTGTTTTCAGTGTTTCAAGCTTTACACCCGCTCTGCTTCATGTCTACTGAACTTGGTTTGTATAGTAGCGCATTCCACACACGATGGAAACTTGTTCTCCCTTTCTTTCTCTCTTGCACAAGCTCTAACTCAAAAATCCGTCTATTTCTCCCTGATTTAAAAATTTAAAAAGCATTTTATATATGCATGTATTCCACCATTCATCCATCCGCCAGCATTACATCAACCCTTTTTTCTCTTTTTTCCTTTTGGCACGCTTTGCTTGCTCCTTTGCCTTTTGTACCACCAAATCAAACTGCATTATCTCTAAGCGAAAAAAATATATATATTGAAGTAAAAGCAAGAGCAACATAATATAGGAACAATGCATGCATTTTACCGTGTAATAATAGCTGCGTAAAAAGCATTTATTTCACTTGTTCATGCTATCTCTCTCTCTGAGTTGTTGGCAATGACATTACTTTGCTCCTTGCAATTGTGTAGTATTATTGGCACTGACGACACACACACGCACAGTAATAATGTGATTCACAGGGAACATTATAATATTATGCCTTTATAATAGGATTTTCAACTGTGAAGAGAAAAAATTCAAAGAATTATAGTAAACTTTTTTTTTCTTCTCTCCGACAACACAAAAGGAAGGAAAGTGGATAAGGAAATCTATATACTTATTATTATTACTTATGTATCTATACCATGTTCATGTTGATGCGATTAAAAAGAATGGTGAAATTTTTTTTTGAAAGAGACTGCGGGATGGAGTGGAATCTATGAAAGAATTTAGATAAATAGATATTATATTTTTGTGATTGTGACTTTTTCCGTTTTTATTTTCTGAATGAGAAAAGGAGGGCTCAAAGAAGAAGAAGAAAAAAAAATTCAATGAGAAACCATGCATGAGTTGCATCCATTCATTTTTTTGAATCAGCGGGTAGTCCCACTTTTCGTTACAGACTTTTGGTGATGATGATAATAATAATGAAGGTCGTCTGTTTTGTCGCCTACTAGTGTGGGGATTTTATATTATATGGTTTTTCATGTTCATTGCAACAGAGCAAAGGCTGAATAGGAGATTGTGTGAAAGTGAGTAATAGATTTTTTTTGTCATGATGATTTTTCTTCTCTTCTCGGGTGTCTGTCTCTCTCTCTCTCTCTGGTCCTATAGCCGTGTGTGTGTGTGTGTGTGTGTAGAGCTGTCGCTTGTGTGTTGTGTGTTTTGAAAAGAATGGGGCTAATCACACTTGTCATTATACGTTTTATTCAACGTGTGTACTGATTTATAAAAAGGGATTATTAGAGAGATAACAAGTGTGGAGACACAGAGAGGGAGAAAAGGAAAGAGCTTTAGCTCTAGCTGCTGCTGCTTTTCGGGGGAAAAAGAAACGTAGAATAAACGAGGAGAAAATACAGCAAGGTCACTCACAACTACTACAACAAACCATACAATACAACCATGTCTGAGCTGAGCAGAATGATATATGTATTTTATATTGTATATGATTTGATCACAGTGACAGGAAAATTATTATTTTTCCCCGACTTACTTGCGCTGCAAAACAGTGATATCACGTACAAAAAACCGTCCAATATATTCTGTTATCTCTGGTTATAACAATAAGATGTGCTAGGGTTTCATGTGATGAAATTTTTACCTTGATTTTTTTTCCACAGAGAAAACGGAGAAATGCAATCTTTTGTGGTGAAGGTGAGGTGATGAAGGGTATGAGAGTTTGGGGCTGGGTTTTACGCATTTATTGTTCCCACTGGCAGGTATATAACAATAATAGAAGTATCTAGTATGTATCTACAAATAGAAACAAAAAAAAAACAGTATAGAACATAAGGTTCCAGGACTCAAACTGATTCTGACTATTCTGAGATAGAATAGTGTAGAAGCTTGGAATAGACAAAAAAAGATGTATGAGAAACCGTGTAACGGTAGAAAATAATAAGTGAGAAATAAAAATGATGGCTTGGATAATTCCTTTTATAAACTATCTTTCCATGTGATAAAAAAAACCATGTAGGACACTTTTATTGTTAGCCTTTCGAAACGTAAAGCAGAAGGACACTAAAGATTTTATTCTGCACATTTTATGCGTAAATATGTATGTATTTCATAAAACAAAGATTGTACGTCATTTATACCAAAGTTGGGTTTTCAAATAAATGTCTCATTTTCCATTGTTTTTAAAAGTATCGGATTTTAGCAGAGAAACATGATTTTTTGGGGCATTAAGTACATTCACATCGACATAACCTTCTACTAATGGTTCTAGTCTACAAATGAAGCAATTTCATTTCATTTTTTTTCACAAACCACGGATATACAGTATACCATATTTTAATTATTTAGCATATTATAAAATTTGGAATTTTTACGTATTCTACGAGAGTTTTCCTAGTTTGGGAGTTTCCCGTCCCGCATAGTACTAGTAATCTTGCTTGTTGGATAATATCTTCGACTCTTCCAAAGTTAGTTCATATGAGTAGGTATATATGGTGGTTGGTGTATATGCATGTGCGTGATAGAATTTTTTGCGTGGCGTAACCCAGGCTATCCATCACTTCATGACAAGGATCATCCTGTGAATTGAAGAAAAAATGTCTGTTGTCTGGGTATTTTTTTGGTGGTGTATTTACCGTTTCCCCAGCTATTGTGTCGTGAAAGTAAAAGCAAAACAATACTTAATTTTCCAGAGGCAACCAGAGGGAACTTGTTTTTTTCCTTCTTCTCCATTGCACTGATTATCTTCCAACACAAATGCATATAAACTAGAAAAAATACTGCATTAACTTTTTCATGTTTGCCAGATATCTCATTCCCTTTTTCTGGAATCGATTGCTCATCATTGACGTTTATTCTCCATGTATCTCTGCAGTTTTTGGTTGGAGTTTTCCAGGATCGGGCAGAATTTTCCCCATTATTTTTTTTAGCAAGCACGGTCCGCTTACTTTTATGCTCTGCTGGATTGATATGGATAAATAGCTTTTAAATTTATTACCAACAGATGAATTGTCACTCCGTGGAAGAATATCGCACACTTTAATAAATGTTAACTGCTACCTTTGCGCTCAGCTCAATCGATTTGCATAAATAATCTGCAAGAAAAAAAACATTTTCTGTTCTATTTCTTCCCTGTATTCAAATTTCCTTTTAAAATTCCATGAATAAATAGTGTATGCATTAGTAAATATATTATTATATGGTGTTTTTAAACGCGGATTTCCTTTTACCTTTATTTATTTATTTCAGGTATCGAAACGGTGACTTGATTGACACGTCGGACTACAACTCGTATGACGGTGGCTCTACCATTAACCCGTCCTTAATGGTGAAGAATGTTACTCGGGAGGATCTTGGAGTGTATTCCTGTGTCGTTCAGAACGAAGTTGGAACCACAGAGTCTGACATCAAGGCGTACATTAATGTTTTATGTAAGTTTAAAAAAATTTGCTACTTGATAAAAAGAAGACCAATACTTTTTTCGAAATACATTACGTACGCTTTGGAAAATTTACATAATGCATTCGTAATAGACTGATTTACTTCAAGAATAATTAGTACAACAATAATTGTCCCTGACGCAAAGTATAATATCCCAAAAGAAACTTTAACCGAGTTTTTAAGTGCGATTTATATAAAGATTTTAGAATCATCCCTTTTATTAAACCTTTTGTAAAAAAATAATAATGGTACTGATATTCACATTTATAACCAAGTGAGTAGATACTTAAAACAAATAAGAAGTAATTTTATTTATCAGCATTCCAGCTTATAGAAAGTATAATAAAATATATGTACATGAAAATATGTTCCATTTCATTCTTATTAGGCGCTAATACCGCAGCACACACAGATCCTCATCCCTACATTTATTTATACGAGGAATTTTTCTTGGAAAGTAAAAGTAAAATGACAAAGTATTCGAATCCACAAGCGGCTATTCAACCCATCTTATAATATTTAGTTATATGTTTTTCAGTTTTTAGTAAAGAAGTGTAAGAGAGGAAGAGAGAGAACCTGGTTGGTAGGCATACATGGTAGACACACAGTTTAATGGTGGTCGTGGTTCCCTCATTCAAAAAAAACTCTTACTTTTTTCTCACTCTGACGAGATAAGTTTGTTGAAGAAAAGCATCATGTTGTACTTCATAAAACCTCTAGAATTTAACGCAAAGTACTTCCGTAGGAGGAAAGGGATTTAGCTTCTCTTTTTTTTGAATCACTACCATCACCACCACAGCTATCATCATCATAAGAGAAAAGCAGTATATCTGTAGATGGAGATGGAATAGTACATAAAAACGAAGAGAAAAAAAAAGTTAGTTCGTTATAAACGGAAACAGAGAATGTGAGCAAAGATTGCGTATATACATAATATGTATAGCATGCAAGTAGAGAGGAAGACGAACAAAAAACTTTAAAGTAGGCCAATATAATATCAGATAAAAGATGGAACGGAGATTTTGTCCTTTTTCCATGCTGTTGAAGAAACCGTTTCCTTCGTTTGGTACACAATGCCTCAAGTAAAATAGAGATGACGACTAAAAGAAGAAAAAAAAGAAGAAGAAAAGTTTTCATAAAGTTTTTTTTCTTCTCTTTCTTACTTTCATTTTATTTCTGGCTTAAACGTACCATGCTATGATCTAGCCCAGAAAATGGCGAAGAAGATGCAAAAAAAAGACAAAATATATATTTTTATAATATTCTGTTAGCAGCTTTCATTGGGACATCACCACGTTTTTCTGCTCTCCGAGTAAAGAAAAACCAGCAGAGGATGATGAGTAGTGGAAATGGAGAAGAAGCTAAACTAGCAGTTCATATGGGACTTTTTTTTTTAGAGACAGCGAAAAAAAAGTTTTATTTTCTTAAAGAAAAAAATAGACAAAGGAAAAAAAGCAATGTAGTCTCACTTTCTCTCCTGGAGGCATATTTTATTTGCTAAAATGTGAAATTATAGTTATCATTTCACCTAGAGCAGATCCGACAAAGTCTGCAGACTATACGCGCAGGAGAGAGTGAGTCATGAGAAAAAAATCATTATAATGACAAAATAAGACAAGTTTTCTTCTTCTATATACCTACTTACACATACATTCATAAGCTAAGCGATATTGTTTACTTTATATGAAAAAAAATAACTGTAAAATAATAATAGTAATCGACAACCTCAAGGGGTTTTTGTGATAAAAAAGTAGGAAAGGTTCTATTTAAAGAAAAAAATTTACACTTCTACATTTCTACTTAACATCTCTGAATATTTCATATAGCTTTCCAGCTTTTTAACCAATGAAGTAGATTATTTTTCTCTCTAGTCTCAAAAAGAGTGAAGAAAAAAAGTTTTTAAAAACTAAACCTTGTTTTCGGTTTTTTTGTGGTTGTTTACTTAAAAAATCATGACATCGGCACGTCTCTCATCCTTGTTTTAGGAATGCCAGGAACGTGTATACGGTTTTAACTAGCTGACTGAAAGCGTAAAAGTTATAAAAAAAAAGAATATTATGTTGAAGTTGTGCTCATGTATGTATTGATGTTTTCAGATAAACCTACTGTGAGTTTGACAATGGATCCCAACAAATCAGTGACAGAGCGAGAAGAGCGTAACGTCACGTTGACGTGTGATGTTGACTCTGGTAACCCCGCAACATTGGAAGCCGTGCGAGTGGTACCTCGACGGTGACTTATTGAAGGAGCTCCCTGACTGTCCAAATGATACCATGGTCATGTATTCCTCTTCGACAGCAATGCCCGGGAGAGAGGTTGAGGGCTCCGATCTATGTGACATTGATCCCAGCAAGTTGCTGTTGGAGTCCGTTGGACGATCCTTCCAAGGCAACTACACATGTCAAGGGCGAAACAAGGCTGGTTGGGGTCTCCATTCAAAGCCTGTAGAACTTCATGTACACTGTAAGTAGTGCCAAACTGCATTGCGTATTTCATTTCATCATAAAATCATAATAAATATTTCACAAAACTTATCCGGTCACTCACTCCACTTTCTCATGAAAAAATACTGTGATATACCGACTTTTACAGCACACAAAACTCCCAACGACATACATTCATGAATTACAAATAAAATGTTTGTTGCGTTGTGATTTACTGTTTTTCTTTCTATTTTTATTACTTATTCATGCTTTTTTCCTCTCTTTTTTTATACAAACAAACAGTTGCCCCTGGTCCAGCCCGACTGGAATACGATCCTTTGGTTGTGGTAAAGGGTCAAGCACTCACCATGCACTGTATAGTGGAAGAACTAGGACGACCCACGGCTCCCGTCTACAGATGGATGCGCGGCACACACAATCAAACAGAAATCCGAACTTACAATTGGACCATCTACCCAGTCTCATTAGAAACCCGATCAAACTTTAGCTGTCAGGCTGTGAACGAAGCAGGATTTGGAAACCCAGCATATCTAACCATTGATGTATACGGTAAGAGACAGAGAGCAAAATACAATCTTATAACGACAACCAAGATAATAATAATATGGTGAAAACGGCAAACGTGGTGGTGAATGAGGAGGACGATGTGTGTGTGTGATGATAGAAAATGAAATGAGCATTTTTTTCTTCTCTCTCTACATGTCTTCTTGTATTTTATCGGCAATTCATGCCATGCATACATTGGCCTTTTATGTGTGTCTTTTTTTGGTTTTTTTACCACATCAAAAAAAACATTGAATATGATGATGATATTCCTTTGATATTATTATTATTATTTCAGTCTTACATAAATATATTATGGGCTAAAACTCTGTGAGTGTGTGTATAGTTGTATGTAGTGGTAGGCGTCGTAAGAAGATTCATCTTTTTTTTTCTTGGTGTGTTTTTTCTGTATTACATCCGTTTAATAATATTCCTTTGAATATATCATTATATCATATTATTGTACATCACATCATCATCATCATATCATCCTATAATATATATGTATTTTTTCTCCTTTACCATGAAAATTTTATACTGAACACAAGGAAGTCATAAAAAATATAGAAAAGAAAAAAAGGGAACCAAGATTGCGTTTTTTTTTCTTCTTCTTCTCTTTCTCAAACCATATCTCACGGTAGAGCCCCTTTGCCTTTGGCAACATAATCCCCTTATCTCATTACTTTCACACTTCGCATGCTGTAGCAGTAGTAGTAGTAGTTATGTAGCAATAGTAGTAGAAGGTGTAGGTACATATATACATAGCAACCAGAGCTTAGTGCAATTCCATCACCATCATAAATGGAGTCAGGAGCCAAAAAAGCAGAGCACAAGCAAGCATTTTTTTCTTCTAACTCTTCTCTTTTCAAACCATCTATTTTTTTTGGCTGTAGAAAAAAAGCTGAATGATGATCAGTGCGTTGTGTGATGGTGGTGGAGGAACCATGATGTTGATGATGACGATCATCATCATCGCCATCATCATGGAGCCCCTTGTGCTTCTGGAAATAATATCATTCCCACCTCCTTTTTTCCTTGTCTTCTTTTTTTTAACACTTTCGGATGTGAAAACAGAGAAGCTATACACGGCATATCATAGTAAAGCTTAAAAAGTATGAATTCTGGCTAAATAACAACCTTTTCATCTAACACAAGACAAGTGCAGAGAGACAGAGCAAAAAGGCGGTGAACGAGAAACGAAATAAACTTTCTCGGAAACGATTTTTTTCATTTTTTTTTGGGAAATATTCGAAGAAAATCAATAAAAATAATAAGTATTAGCCTTTTAAAGAGAATCAGAAAAAAATATTTAGAAAAAAAAACGAATAATATTTCGTATGTTTTTTAAAACATGGAGGAAAAGTATTTATTTGCTCTTGCATGTACGGCCTTGTCGTTTTTTTACACGCACTGAAAAAAATATCCAGTTCAAGTTCAAAGAAGCCATATAATAAATTCTTGCACAAGGGATTAATTTACCCGGAAGAGTTACACAATTTTCTTCTCTGGAGTCTGATTCTGCGTGAGCTGTGCTAAAATATATATGTAACAGGAAGAGAAAGAGAGAGAGAGCAATATAATAAGTGAGTTTGTGAAAGCAGCACACTCCCAACAGCCAATCCACATATAATAGCAGACATGATCCAGGATAATCCATCCAACTAAAATGTACTTTTCCCTTTTGTACTGTTGCTACTACAAAATTCATGAGTGATCAGTGCACGACGACTTAAGTGAAGGATTAAATGATTACAATGTTCCTTTCATGGGGTTAATTAGTAGAGCTACACAATGAAATGAGCAGAGCAGCTACTAAAAGGGATAATAATAAGCCAAATTATGTATAGCTACTATATATATATATTACATGGTTTGCAGTGATTTGATTTTGCCTGTTTGTGAAGACGAATTACTTCAAGATTCTTTCGTGGTGCAAAAGGGTTTTGTATATATACATACGTTTATATATATATATGGCTGTTGTTGTAGAATGAAGGGAACTAATAAGGGTATTTATGTAAATGGATTTTTGTCCTTAGAAAACAAGCATGTTTTTTACTTGGTTATATTTCAGAAGAGCTCACAGCTAGTCATCATCAGTTGAACATATTTTCTGAATTGTAAAGTGTAACAAAAGCGTTTGAAAGGAAGGCAGCATGCAGGCAGGAGGCATCATGTTAAATTTCACGGTCGCGTGGGCAAACCAAAATATTTAGAATGAAGCGGGAGTGAGAGGGAGAAGGAAGAGAAAAAGAAAAAAATGTGTTCCATGTTGTGTTGATGTTGTTGTCAGTTGAGTTTTATATAAATATACAGTTGATTTGGATGTTCATATAGAGCTGCTTGTTTCTTGCATTCATTTCTCCATTCATTCATCCGTCATGTCAGTGAAAATAAATACATCAATGTGCTTTTCACCCTGCTTGCTATTATACACGGAGAGAGTGTGTGTACAGCTTCAAGTAATAATAGAAAAAAAGGGTTTAAGGTTTCTTTCCACTTTTAAGTATCAAATGAGTGCATAAGCTGAAAAGCCTGCAAACAAAATAAGAAAAGCTAAATAAAACGGATTGAAAAACACTAACAGGATTAAATATTATTATTAGGATAGTTTTGTAGGATTTACATTTCCATGTTAAAAAAAGCTATACACGTGTGTGTGTATGTATATGCTGCTTATTATTATGTCATCATTCCACATATTATTGAAATGCCAAAAAAGTACATTCAGATTCAGATTGCAGGGGGCTACATATCAGGTTGAATGACTCACAAAATGAATGAAAATGTTTATACTTTTACGCAATATATATCGAGTGAACGCGCACAACAAAATAGTAATATTTTTGTTAGCAGAGTGAATTTTTACACTTGCATAAAAAAAAGTATGCACCTAACAAGCGCAAGCAGCAAATATATTTTTATCCGAAAAAATTGAATGAAACTGAATATTATTATTTGTTATTTTGATCTGACTCATAGTCAGACATGAAATATAACCGGACGGATATATCATCATCTTTCACTGAGAGCTTTTTCACTTTTTACAGTAGTATAGAAGCTCATATATTGCTAAGGTAAATGATCATGTCCTCTCCATAAGATAAAGTCCAATTTTATTCAGTCCAGCAGCAAACAAATTGAAACTGAAATGTTTTGAAATATGAGCAGCAATAGGATTTAGGCGTTCATTCAAACGTGAAAATGTAAACATTTTTGTATGAAACTTGATATACACAGTACTTTTGGTACTATAGTATGTATTATGGTAGCGTGATACGTTTATTTTTATGCTAGCCTATATTTATGTATTTCGTGTTGATATATGGTCAGTTGTGTGATATGTGGATATTTTTACAGTTTTTGCACTTATTTGTTGAAAAGGAGGACATGCATAAAATATACGTGTAATTTTACGTCTGAAGCTATACTTATGTAGTAATTTACTTTTGAGTGCATAATTTTTTGTACGAGGCGAGGATACATTCCATACCTTTTTTTCGCTCCAACGAATCGGGGTAATGATACCAAATACATAAGTACTTATGCACATTTTTCAGTTCGTATAAAAAAGAGTGAAAATAATCATTTCTGCACTTAAAAATATCTGTGCTAAGTGTTATATAACTTTATATCAATACATCTCCAATCGAAGTACCCATGGCTCAAAATATTTGCATTGCAAAATGTATATGAACCAATTTGTTGACTCTCATTCATTTCCTTTGTTTCTGTTTTTTGTTTCGTTCTTAGGAAATGTGTTTCTTGTTGAGATTCAAGAGAAACGTTGCTATTTAACAAGGAAAAGATGTTTTTACTTTGTGTACTAGCTCTTCATTGATCTTCATTTCATTTTGTTGATTTTCTTCGTTTAGTTTTTGTTTTCTCTCTGCAGCAAAAGGGAAACAGAAACAACTCACTCACTCAACTCACTTCAACAGTCTTTTCTCTTTTTTCCCCTTGGAAGTATTTTTTTTCGTTCTCTTTACTCTTGAATGTATATGTTGTTACATTTATATTACTTACGCTAGAAGAGGAGAAAGATAAATAGGAGAGAGAGAGAGAAAAAAAACAAGTCGGATATCCTAAGAAACCACCACCAACAAGCTGAGCAGAGTAGACTTTTATACGGTTCTTCATCTTGACTACATGTACATGCACAACAAACAACAACAACAAAACAGAGCAACATTGTCCACACATTTTTTTTATTTGTCTGCTTGTTTTGTGTGTGTGTGTGTGCCTACTTAGTTGTTCGTTACTTGAAGCATATATTTATTTGGTCTTGGGCAAATGAACTAGAAACAGTTTTGCTTATCTTCTTTTCATCTCTATCTAGTACATGCTCTACTCTTTGAAGTCTATTAGATGTATATAAATATAGGTGCATATATAATCGTATCAACAATGTTCTCAGAAAAAGAATAAGGTTTTCTTAAGAGCAAGTTGGAGGGAAAAAACAATGAGGAAAAAAATAAACGGAACGGAGCATCAAGCAAGTGGTATGTATGGTTTGGTGGTTTTTTCACTTGTCCATCTACTTGATTTTTTCTTCTTCTTTTTCTGTTTCTACTTCTTAAAAGAAATTGCTTTCTTTCCATGAGGAGCCATGTAATATGTATGCATGGGTGTAGTAGTATATAGAGTACTGGACAAGTAATCAGTTGACAGTGCTGATTGTGAGTACCTACTTATCAAACCCAGTTTTTTCATCTATCTCTATAGCTACATATTATATATTCGGTTGGTGGTCGCCATGGTATTTTGGTCAGTATATTTTTATCTCGTATTTTTCAGATATGTATTTGTAAAAAGTCGGTGTGGGTGGATAGTACAAGTATCTATGTGAATGCATGTGTGGCTCAGCGTAAACTGTAGAGCTGAAAAAGCAGTTTGCTATCAAGATTATATGCCTGCCACTGCTACTATTGGCCGATTGCAAACAGCGATACATGTGTCAGTGGTATGGACTGATGAAAGAGGGAATAAAAAGTATACCTAAAAATATATTCTTACATGCGTGTACATTTACATGGCTTGCAGCAAAAAAAACTAAAACTGACCAAAAATAAGAGTACCCAGAAAAACCCAACTCTTGTGATTGCACTGAACCAGAACAAAAAATACTTACATAGAAAGTTGAACCCCAACTTTGTTGAGCAACCAATATATATACATAGGCAAATAAATATACAAATAAAGCCAACTTTAACCAAGCCAGCTATTCTTCTAATACGTGTGTGGTGATGACTAAGACTTGAAGAGAGAAAATGGAGAAAAGAGAACTCCATTATGATAACAACAGTATAGAATAAGACATGCTGTTGGGCATACATAGTGACAGGATATACATACACTTAAGTATATGTATGCAGATAGCCAGTTGATTGGGGTTTGTGAATTGTACAAAAAAAAATCAGTATACTTTTGTTTCCAAAATGGTCGTTTTGTCTGAATAAGTAAGGAAAACCAAAAAAAATGCAAATAGAAAGATTTTCATTCAAGATAATAGCAAAAGGAAAAGAATGGGAAATTGGTGACTATTTTAAAAATTGCTACTGTGGTGATGTCCAA
>JAHZNC010000971.1:0-15945 GCA_027744095.1 Zhuqinia jingwanae
TTTTTGCATTTTATTGTTATCGCACGCAATATTATTTATGCAGAGGATTCACGTACAGTTAATCTAGTGAAATTATTTCGGGTAGTTTTTGGCTTGTCTACATTCTTGTTGTCAAAAATTAGCTTGTTCTCAAGTCTTGTAATTATTTTGGGTGTTTACTACTACTACTACTTATTACACATGCTCCTATCTACATAGGTAAGCATAAATATATATCATGTAGCATTCCACTATATTTAGATATGAACAAAGTACATACAATAGAGATATTTTGTTAGATTTTTCAGTGCTTGTCGACTTGCGACTTCCTGGTATCCACATTCGGATATTTTATATATATATAAAAGCATTAAACCTTTCTTTTCTGCATACATGCATGATAAAACAGGGATTTTTTAAAAAGCCTCCTGTGGTTGTCTTGTACGAATGACTACATTATGAGAGCATGAGACTTAAGCCAACTGCTATTACGATGACGAATGCGTCATATATTATGCCATGCTATATATAATATACATATGTATGCTCATATGAAATGGATCATCATCCTAAAGGTGGAATCTCATGTGATGTAAAGGCAAACAGGTACTAAACGTAACAATATTGAATTACGATTTCTGAAGAGTAAGAAGAAGGAGCTTCATCGTCGTCGTCGTCGTAAGATGTAAAGGCGGAATCGGTACATTAGTTGATGATGATGGGGCAAATGATACGGATGGATTCAACGATGAACTATTCTCTGAATTCTTGCGTAAATTTTTTTTTGTTACTCTGTTTTGCTGTCGAGTTGTGTGTGTGTTACTCAACTTGACGATGATCACGATGATGATGATGATGATGATGTTGCGATGAGATGCTATGAAGAAGATGATGATTCAGTTTTTTTATGTTTGCTTCCTTCTTTTGTTGCTGCTACTTATATCATAGCATTATATCGTATGTATGTATGTATGTATGTATATACATGCATGCTTACTTGGTACACACAATGCTATTTATGTTTGTTGTTGATGTGTTTATTTCATGATGAAACATGATGACTCCTTTTCGTGGTGGTTCCCTAATAATATCTACTTGAGGCGTCGCACGAAACGAACAAAACAATTGCTCTGCGACAGCAAACCAAAATGACAGTACAATAATCCTCCTCTCTTCTCTTTTTAACAGCATCACTCAGACACAGGCCAGATTGAAAAAAAACACACACAATGTAATATTCAATATATGCTTTATATAGAAATGCCCATTTACACTGCGCTGCTGTAAGTAAGCACACATTAGCATATCATCTGTCAACCATTAGTCAGATCTTCATTTGTTTTATTCATCAAATATATATTACTTGATTGAATATCCCCATTATACATATATATTTATTTTGCTTCCATTCTAGAATGTTGACTGTACCCACAAGATTTCATCATAAAAATTAATGCTATGTTAAATGTTCTTCTATCCACTGCTCAGCGAGAACAAGCTCCCGTCAAACTTTCTATTACCCCATTTATTGAACTCAACGTAATACGAATGTATATGCATGTGTCTGTGTGTGTTTTTTTGGTACAGATGCATCATGCGATTTATGGGATAGAAAAATCTGGTATCAATATTTTTTCTCATGAAAATTCCATTGAATGTTGTGTACATTGACAGAGATGAGATGTTCCCATGAAGCCCAAAGTTTGATTATTGTATATTACATCGCATCCAAAACATTTTTGTCCCCCGTTTTTTTCTCTCTCCAAAAATTGACGTGTGTGATTTTACCGATATATGCACATGTGTGTGTGAGAGGGAGAGACATAAATCCTAAAAGCAATGTCAATTCTCTCGGTGTATATGCATACGTTTGTTGTTCCCTTCAAACATTTAATTTGCCCTGCTTTTTTCCAACCCCTCGTCTCTCCCAAAGTCCAGCTCGTTACTAATACACGTTGTACAGATAGCTACGACAAACAGTGCTCTGTGCTTACTTACCCTAAGTATTGAACAACAAGTAGTGATGATGGTGATCACAATTACATACATGAGATGACGATTTCTCTCCATATACATAGTTTGTATAATANGCTACGACAAACAGTGCTCTGTGCTTACTTACCCTAAGTATTGAACAACAAGTAGTGATGATGGTGATCACAATTACATACATGAGATGACGATTTCTCTCCATATACATAGTTTGTATAATAATGTCATATCCGTGAAAATGAGAAATAAAACTTGATACGGGAAATATACTTTTTTCTTGCTGCCTCACTTCACTTTACATAAGCTATCATTGATCGTCGTTTTTTGTTGTTGTTGGTAGCCTGACAGTCTCTGATGACGATGGTGTAAAGCTGGTCAGTGATTTTAGGTAGAGAGAGAGAGGGAAAATGCAAGCAAAGTGATTCTATAAAATGCCACGTGATCTCTGTCTCTCAATTCTCCTCTTCTATCACCATCCTTTCCAGTTTTCCCGGTCGGTCAATTTATTCACCAGCCAGCAGAAGAATAGGGTGACTCTTTCTCTCGATAATAGCTAGTGGGATGTAACCCTGCGCTAATATATATACACATAAGCACAGTGGTGGTATATAGTCAACCAAACATGCAAAGGCTCCCACGTTTCATAACAAAAGAAACCCTTTTCCATTCCCTGTGAACATGTGGAAATTCCCCATAATATTTCTAACCCTAAACTGTTCCTTTTTTCCATTGTCATCAGTCATCATTCACAATGCAGGTACATTTTATATATCTGGCATTTTCGTACTCTGCTGACTTCTCTCGACATACCTAGTGTATATATATTAGGTTATGTACACATATATTCAAGATCATTCATAATAATAAAAAAAAATATATTCCCTTCAAATAAAACTTGATGCTTCCACCACACACAACCATAAGCACAAAATGCACAACTTGTTCCCTATTAAATATATGAATCACAATAAATACATTAGTCATGAGAAAAGTATGTGTGTACACAACACATATAAAACTCAATAAACATAATAAATAATCATCTCTCTCTTTTTTTAGGACCTGTAACCCACCCCTTGGAAATATTATTATAACCCTCGCACATATTTTCACCATAAATATTATTCATTTTCACAGAATGCTTCCTCATATATTTTGTTTTGTGCAACAACAAGATTCATCATAAATGCACTAGACAAAACTCTGAAAATGTACAAGTAGCAGTAGCATCCATCATCATGGCTGTAGTAGCGGTGACTAGTAAAAAAAATGATTGTGAGAATTTACAAAAATGAAAAAAAAAATCATCGTATATTGAAAGTAGTTACATTAACCCCTTTACTTTTATTTTGTCACACGGATATTTTATATCAATGAATGATGATGATGATGATGATACCAACTAATACACACACATATATAGCCACAAAGTTTCCAAAATGTCTGCAATAATTCTAAGCTAGTTATCTATACGGGGAAAAAAGAGAGCTCTTACATCTAATCCAACAAAGGATCATCGGAGAAGCCCTTTTGATTCTCTTCCCCTATCACCAGTCAAAAGTAAGTAGTAATAAAAAACCAAGTTTTTAAGCAAAGTGAATACAGTTTACACATTATTTGTCCCTCATTTCATCTTTTTTTTCTACGCTTGTGCCTCCCTGTCCGCATCTGTATATATGCATGTATGTATGTATGTATCTACCCACTTATTATACTTTTTCAACGTATTTCTGAGAAGCAACCGGCTAGTCAATAATATTTAAATCATTATACATATATGTAAGTAATACATACAAACATGAACTCTGAGTAATAAAATAATAATAACACAAAAAGCAATGGAAAGAGCATATCATCATCATCTCCTCATCCTAATAATAATATAATATCAACCAAAGAGAATACTTGTTTGATAATCGCTTTGGCATTGGCAGTGTTTTTTAATATATAAAAACAGTTTTATAGCACCTTACCCACCACCACACACATAATTCTTATACAAAATTCTATACAAATGATTGTATATAGTACACAATATACACATATAAGTTAAAGCGTACATTCAATCAAAAAAAAAAAGTTTTGTTCTTTTTTTCCTACATATTTAATACGACTACTTCTAACCGTTCGACACAACAACCAACTCTTTTTTATTCATTTAACAAAAATGCGGAGCATAAAAAAGAGAAAGAGAAGACATTGATGTGCACGATATTCAACCGCTGCTGCGCTCGTTGCTCCTTCTTGACTGACTCACGACAACGATCACTACTTCTACAGCTTCGGATCATTGTTACTACTACAACTTACTATTATCAAAAAAAAGTAACTGTGCATTATGTATGTATATACATATGTGTGTATATATATGTTATTATTATTTTTTTATTATTATTTAGATTTATATAAAGTCACCCTTTTTTTATTCAGACAGGCAAAAGCTTACAAACAGTATCGCATGAGCTGTATATCCCTTAATCACTCATGACTCTCTACCTTACTAATACACTGCTGCTGTTGCTGTTGCTGCTGATGATGATGATGATGACGACGACTTGGCAAAATGAAATAAAACGCAATACAAAATAATAATATATACACACGTACAAGTGTTGTACATCGAAATGTAATGGAAATGCCCATAATATAATATATTCATGGCCTTTCATACTTACAGGTCTTCTTCTTTTTCTCTCTCTCTTTTTCCCTCGCCCCAATCGGTAAAGTGTATTGTTTTGTTACTATGTATGTTTAATATTATTGTTATTATTATTATTGTTATTATTACTTGGTACAATTTTATTAGCACGAAAAGCTAAATCCTCAGTTAACCCAGTGGTAGTAGTAGTGGTAGTGGTCGATCACATCGCAGCAATCGTTATCAAGGAGCCGATGTTACATTGATGCTTTAATACAAGGCTATCAGCACGTAACAAAAAGCCAACTTGCACCACCAAAATACAAACAGATACATTTATTCTTTTATGTGTATGTATATAACCGTGAGTGACATATAGATGTACAATCGCGAGAAAAATAGTACCACAAGTCCATCCGATATCTTGGTCCTCACCGTCGTTGTTATTGTTATCATCATCAATAATTATTATTCTTTTTTGTACGTTCACACATATAACCATACTTACTATTCTCTCTCTCATTCTAAATGGTACATACATACATACATATATCCTATATATAAATGTAGTCATCCATTATTGTCTTTTATATGGTAGGACATGCCACAAGGAGTAAAGAGAAAATAAAATGTTAATACTGCTGCATCAATGTGTGTCTGTAATGTGCATGTTATGTATATAGGAAGAAATTGTGTTCACAAAATAACAATATTATTAGACACGAGTCTTTATATGGATGCCATATCACTACGTGAGACTCTTTGCCTTATTTACTATATATTATACACATATTGTGTATATATATAATATTATATTGTAGTAGCAGCCCATTGAATATTAAGTTAACCAAGAATATTTTAAGGGGAAACGAAACAAGAAGTGAGTTACCCCAAAAATCTCCATCTCCAATCCAAAAAAAAAAATGTTCCGTGTGTGTGTGTTGCCCTGCTTGCCATCACGCCACTATTACTACTACTTACTTTTATAAATTGTACAAGCTTAACTGAGTTATTCTGTTGCTGTTTTTCTTATTGTTATTGACTAGAATGACATTCCTAAAAAAATTATTCCTTATATGTAGCTATATATACTTATTTATCTTCTTTATAATAATACAATGATACAACAATGTGTGTATATAGTCGTATAGTATGGGTATACAGAGAGAGAGAGAGATAAGTTGTAGTATGACGATAATGATGATGATGATGATTTACTTGTGAAACACATTTATTTTGGGGATACACACACAAGAAGAAGTAAAAGCGACAACATTATGTTCGTTTTGGTTGGTCTCATTTTCTCCTTCCTGTATAATATGCATAATGCAATTCACTACAAACGACATGTATGTATACATATATGTTTTCATTGTTGTTATACCACTGTTGTCCTGTGATGTATGAATATATGCGTATAAATATATTGACGGCTTTGTCTAAAAGTAGGTAACTCAACTTTTTTTTTGTGTGTGCATTTTTGGTTCTTGTTCAAACGAAAAGCGAGTAGTAGTAGTCGTGGTAGTAAATAGTGAGCAAGAAAAGGCGAGATAGACATGTTGTCCCTTATTTTTTCGTTGTTTTTTTTTTCTTCTTCTTCTCTCCTTCATGCACCCCATTCACTCTGTCAGTTAGTCACTACTCACCCAGCAAATCCATCTAGATCTGCTTGGCTTTCGGATATACATAATAATAATAATAATATATACAATCATTCACCAAATATATCAATAATAATAATAGTAGTAGTAGTACTGTGCGTATGTATAACATGCCTTTTTATAACGGCATTATATTATAATACTATACATATATTTTTGGTGATGGTGACGGTTGTGGTGAAGTGAGTGAGTGAAATACTTACTACTTACCTTATTTACTTCTAATAATAATGATAATGTGTATGTAAGCATAATATTCATTTGGAAAGGAGAGCATTCAAGGAGGCATGCTGTGAAGTACACACACAGAGAGAGAGAGAGAGAGAGAGAGAGAGAGAGAGAGAAGTGAATATATATTGCATTGTGTCTGTGTCTACTTTTTCCTATTCCACTACCCGCTTTATAACCATATATCCATCGATTTTTTTTTCTTTTTTCTGGAGTAGTAGTAGAAGCTGTCCTTTCCTCTCTCTCTCTCTCGCTCTCGCTTCTCGTATTTTTTTTGTGAGACAGACACACTCACACAACTCAACATTTTTCATGGTTTTACATCGTTCAGCCGCAAAGAGTACCATGTGTGGTGGTAAACTAAACTAATCGACGTATTACTTTACTTGCATGACTACCGTATTGTGATATACAGAAAAGTATGCATGTATAATAATATGGAGGGTGTTGTTGTGTTTTTTTCTCTCTCTCTTCTTCTTCTACTTTTTTTTGGTCCTTATAGAGAGCTCACCAGATCATCGGCATCATGATGATCATCAACAACAACGTAGTGATATTCGTCGCGTTTTGTTGGTAGATCCTTTCACAGGATTAATATTTTTGTATTCATCCCTGTCCATTCCTAACGTATTTCCCTTCCTCTTGGGGCTATGCCTACACGCGTATAATGTTTTATCACGCATTTCTATCTCTGTCTCCTTACCAAACGGGTATGTATACACAACATCATCAACAACAACAACACACACACACACTGTGTGCTCCTCCGGTCGTACACGTAAATATTATTATGTGCCTGCTTACACAACCACCACCACTTCTCCCACCAATGTAATAATAATAATAATAATAATAATAAACTTAACCCCAAAATCTATACAAGAAGCTCAAGTTACGTAATAATAATGAGCAAGTGACTGGATTTATTGGGGATTCAGTTTGAAAGGGAAAAAATATATAATTATTATTATTATTATTCTAACCATTTAGACGATTCAATGTAGTTGTAGCTTCCATGGTGACGTTATCATCATATATTATCCCCATGATGATCAGGATCAATCCAACTGAATCTAATGGCGAGTACAATGTGCTACTTTTACATTTTATGTACAATCAAATCAGGCTTGAATATTTCAATAATATTTTTATATTATGGTATTGGTCTGTCAAAGAGAAAAATTATGATCCCTTGAGGAGGAGACATTTTCAAGTCAAAGAACTTGACTACAACCAACACAGGGAAAATATATCTCATATATAAAATTTACATTAAAAAGATAAAATGTAAAACGGAGGTCTGGTTTTTTTTTATACTAGGGTTTCACCATATTTGTATCTGAACTGAGGGCATAAATAATCCACTGGACCAAAAAATCTATTTTGAGGGTTGTCAATAGAATAGGAGAACAAGTGGACAAGCGTGTATGGATATGTGAATGTGAGCACGTAAATATATTATACCTGGTCAACCAACTATCCTTAATCTATATTGAAGAGGTTTACAAGAAAAAGCATATCACTTACATTTTTTCTTAACCTTTGACAACAGCATGTAGGCAAAAGCCCAGCAGCATATCTCGGCAAAATAAAATGGACGAGGTGCGGTGGTGATGATACGTAACCTCATTTCTTTTGGACAAATGGATGCAGGTGCACACGTAGGCAAACCAACAGCAACAAAACTTACTTTTTTTTAGGTTTATTTATCAGGGCAACTTTTAACAAATATCTATGCATTTTTTCCAACTTGGTGGACAGAGAAAGAGAAAAAAATCGTTTCATTTTTCCAACTATTAGAGTTCTTCTCTTTTTGGTTACACATCAACACAAAATATTGTTTAACCTCATTGCTATCCACACAACACAACTCAGGCAATGGGAACATGAATGTGAAAATGTAGCTACTACTTCTGTTGAACGAAATCGGTTAGAGGACGAAGAGAGAAAAAGATGAAAAGATAACACAAAATAACAAATTCATTCTCCTTTTTTGTTAAACGTATGTACATATAAAGCTTTAGCCCATGCATGGCATTTCGTTGATTTTAGAGTTTGGAGAAAAAGGATAGATGGATGGTTGAGGTTGTTTTTTTAAAGAATTTGTTTTGGATGTCTGGCTCAACAAAGTGCATTAAAAAGATACTCTTATCAACTCTAATTTTTCTATGAAAAAAAAAATCTTCACCATCTTCATTTTTGTATGCTTTTGAGAGCAGCAGGTATTTCTACACTTGCTTTTATTCCACACATTGCAACATATATATTTGCATTTATATGCATGTAAAGTGGTG
Source organism: Zhuqinia jingwanae (assembly GCA_027744095.1). NCBI lineage: Eukaryota > Metazoa > Arthropoda > Collembola > Entomobryomorpha > Paronellidae > Zhuqinia > Zhuqinia jingwanae. Next base: position 8,793 of record JAHZNC010000971.1, read on the forward strand.
AATTAATATAATATAAACGGTTTTTACAAAGCGAGAGACAGAGAGAGAGAAAAAAGAGAAGCAAGTTGTCCAGAAATTCCAGCGCAGCAGCTAGCGTACACACACAACAAAGCTTATAAAATATAATGCCTATTTGTGTGTGGCTTTTGGCTAATAAATAGTATAATAGGGGCAACAACAACAACGGTCACAAAAGCTTAGCTCAACGAGAAAAAGAAGACAGGTTGAAAAAAAGAAGGTGATCAAATGATCATCATCACATCATCATCATGATATTTTGATAATGACGATAATACATTAAATATATACGTGTGTGTGTGTGTGTAACTACATAAGTAGGTATACATGTGTTTGTTGGAACTGATACCTATCACCGTCAACATGATGATCACCATTATCATCATCATCATCATCATATATGCCTAGCATATTATTAGTAAGCGTGGTGGAGGAGGTGTAGCTTTACACCACACCATTCTACTACACCACCATTTCTGTTGCTGCTCCTGCTCCTGTTGTGGTTCTTGCCAATAAACCATTTATCCATTATCACCGCCATCGCCTTTTTTATCCTTCTTCCATGCATACTTGATGATGTCTTATACATAATGCATTTTTCCTAATATGATTTTCCTTCTCCGTTTCCACTCTTTATGTATGAATAACTAAACGGTCTAATAATGGGCAAGTAATTGAATGAAAACCAAGAAGAAGAAAAACAAAGCATTTGTGCATGAGTTACATAATATGTATATACATAACAAGAACAAGAACGTAATTTGTAATAAAATTTTTATAGTCAAATATAAATTTTTATAATTTATGTCACGAGAGAGAGAGGCATAATGTTTGAATCTGGTTTTGTTAGGCTTAAAAGATGACCTGGCTAAATATTGAAGATGTTTGCATGTGTTTAAATAAACGAGAATACTGAGAATATATGACGAGATCTTATACATAATGCATTTTTCCTAATATGATTTTCCTTCTCCGTTTCCACTCTTTATGTATGAATAACTAAACGGTCTAATAATGGGCAAGTAATTGAATGAAAACTAAGAAGAAGAAAAACAAAGCATTTGTGCATGAGTTACATATTATGATGTACATATAACAAGAACAAGAACGTAATTTGTAATAAAATTTTAATAGTCAAATATAAATTTTTATAATTTCTGTCACGAGAGAGAGAGGCATAATGTTTGAATCTGGTTTTGTTAGGCTTAAAAGGTGACCTGGCTAAATATTGAAGATGTTTGCATGTGTTTAAATAAACGAGAATACTGAGAATATATGACGAGTAAAAGTTTGTTGGCCGACTCCCTTCGGAGACTGTGTGCTTTTTGGTATATTATACAATTAATTGAACAGGTGCTTATAAAGTGTGTAATAGCTATGCAAATTGTACATGATCATTGAAGTATAAAATGATTAAAGAATTTGCAAAATTTTTATTTGCATTGAAAAGAAAGTGTAAAAGCTAACTCGAGAGCTTGTTTGACCAACAACAATATAAAAAAACGAACACAAAATGGTTTGTACAAACACAAATCCACATGTGGTCACTGGTCACTATCATTTACTTTGAATCATTTTGAAACACGGTTGATTTCTTACATGCTAAAAAAAATTCTGTGTATTTACATAGGCATGCTCATAGTTACATAGGTACCTATAATTCGTTTATTTTTGGGAGTATCTTCTGCAACAGGTCATCTCTAGCTTCTTTTCGTGGTCATTTACTTTATTTATCTATAAATTATTGTTGATATTCATTCTATCAGATAGGATGTTGCTGAACCCAAATTATCAGTCGATCCATAAAAAAATGCAAACTTTGATACATGTGCAAAAAGTGAAAAAGACATAGTATGAGTTTTGAAAGTTTTTTTTTTGCAAAGATGTATGTATACTTGTATGCATGACTTAAAAGCAAGCATTAATAAAAGTTTGCCATATACACCGCAAAAAAAGGAACCGTACACACACAGAGTAAAATAATTTGTTTCATAAAAAATACTTACCAATTAAAGGGTATATAATATCCAGTTAGAAAAACCAACATGTTGTTTCCCATCCAAGCGTTCCATGATACCTAGTATGTATAGTTGCACATATACAGCCACTCAAAAAGATCCTTATTTTTTTCTCCTCTTTATTATTATTATTTTTTTTATTATAGTCCACTTACAGTTTATTTTCTTGTAATTCACACAAGATTTATTATAAAAGAGTTAAGAAGTCACTGAAAGTTAACAGTTGTTGTTGTTGATATAACAATATGATGATGATGATGGTGATGATGATAGTGATCCCATTAATTATTTTGTACGTGACAGTAGTCCTGCTTGTTGATCCATGTACATATAGTGTACTAAGTAGCGAGCATGAACGCGAGAGAGAGAGAGAATTATTATACGCTACTGCTTTTCTGCAGCTTTTTTTTTGTGTAACTTTGTTTTATCTGCTTTGCTCCTTTACTTTTTGCTGGTATAAAAAAAAATAAGCAGAGAGACGCTTATAGATATCTTTTCTTGTTTTTAGCTACCAGAGTGAAACAATCATTCATTCAACAAGATTCACAACCTTTGGCAATGTAGCTGCGGGGTGCTAATCGAATCAGCTGTGTGGTAATAATAATAATATAATGGTGAACTCTACTAACTCCAAAAGCACACACTTATATAAACTGCGACTTTTTTTGTTTAGCGTTTAATACCCCAAGTATTATGTGATGTACCGACAAGAGTGCGTACAAGAATAGTACAAAATGTTCATTATTTTTTTATTATAAGCACGCGTCGTTGTCGCTGCCGTCTGATATACAACACTTTATGCAAAAATACACGCCATGAACTTCATACAAAAAAAGTAATTATTACACATTGTTAGCGACGCGCGCGGTGACAGTGAAACACTAATTGACACAAATGCTAAATGATGCATTAATCAAGGTGTAAATTTTGTCAATAGTTTTTCTATTGTGTCTGGTCAAAAAGAAACACTTGTAAATGAGCATGAATGATGATACATCATCATACAGGTGTATACTACATACAGATGATATTGCGTAGTTTTATATATTTGTACGTTTTTTTTAATTGGGTGTATAATTATTGTACATACATTTCAATTAGGGTCCACAACAACAACACAAATTACTATTGTAATAATAATAAACTACTTTGTTGTTGTTCACTGTTGCTTGTTTAAAATCATAAAGTCCTCTTTAAGTAAATAGGTTTGTTTAGTGAAAGTGTATATATATTTTATATTTAGAGGTGGCAGTGGAGCATATGTATCTTGAAGGAGTTTCTTGACTTGAACAACAAGAAGCAACGTGCTCGTTTACACCCAAGTACACGGGAGATAAATAATATGTTGTGTGTGAGTATATATATGTATGGATGTGTGTTATGGTGTAGAGGTATGTTTCAAACCAACGAGAGAGCGGCTTTTAGCCTGTCAACAAGATGGGAAAGGAAAAGTCCTTGGGTAAACCTTGTCATAAATCATAAGCACACAAGAAGTGTTATATGAAGGATGTACATATGTATGTAATGTATGTATATATAGGGATAATATTGCTCTCTGTTGTTGTTTGTATGAAGAATGATGATGATGATGATGATGATGATAATGCAGGCGCAGAAGAATGAGCTTAAAAATTATCTCCTTTTCTTTCCTCTTTGCCGTGTGTCCAGCAGGTGTAAATAAGTCCTAAAATCCTGTTATGAAGCATATGTCAATATTATCTCTCACAGAGTCCAATATACAACTTTATTATTTTTCCCATTCAATGCGCCGGCTAAGTAACAAGACACATATAAAACTTTATACTTGAAATCTTAATCATTTCATCTTAGCTACTTAACAGTTTTACTTTTAGTGTATATTTATAATTGAATCCACTTGTTGTAAATACATATATGTTTGCATATGCGGCTTCATTCATCTAGTCAACTTTCACGAGCTCACAAAGGCACACTCACATACAAAAATGAGACAATATTATATATATTGAATGAAAAATCAAAGAAGGAATGTTGCTTGATCCTATATATTTTTTGGGGGAAGAAGGTCAAGTATGTAATTTCAGTGCAGTGAATGAACAGCAAGCTGCACAACAACAATGATAAATGGCTTGTTGAAAGTAAATTAACTGTCTTTGCTAGAGTACATTCGTCACGTTTATGTAACACTTGTTGTTGTTGTATGTAGTAGAACGCACGTGTGGGAGTGAAATGTGTGTCTGTGTATATATACTTTTTATTTATAAAGGAAAGAGCAAATATAACAACGGGCTGTTTTGGTTGTCTGATGATGATGTTGATGTGTGTATAGTAGCAGCAGCAAATAAAATGTTTGCTTAGTAAAACTGGAACTAAGTTGTTTGTCTGTGTGTATACCTAGGTAAGTGTTTTTTTCCTCCTCCTACTCCTCTTCTTCTGTTCTGTGTGCGTAGACAGATCTCAAAAAGTCCCTCAGCTGATGATGTACATAAATATTTTATGAGGACGATTGAGGATGATGATATGGCAAAAAATATATTTCAACCTGTCTGCTGTATATTTAATATACGCTTGACAACGTTCTCACGTGTGTTTAGTACACAAAGTATGCATGTAAAGTAAGTTTAGTATGTAGCGGGGTTACATTTACCTCACTTCTCAAGTGTCACACAGATTTGTCTCTCCAAATTAGTTATTCATTCCTCACAAGAGTTACTTTTTATTGAGTGGGGTATTGACGAACAAACGTCCAAGGTGTTGCGCGATGCATTTAAAAGGGCGACAAAATGTAAAACAGGTCAAACGACACGCTTGTAAGATGACAATTAAAATGCTTACAAAAGATCACCGTTCACTTTGTTACTTTATTTGTCTTGTATATACTTTTTGTGGATGTATAAACAAACAAACAAAATGCACTGTGTATCACACACAAACAAAACACATTATAAATATATATATATTTGCATAATATATTATGTTATGCAATAGTATAGTACATAATATACCGATGTGTTATAATAATAATGTTGTAGTAGTAATTAGTACACAATTAAATAAATTGTTAACAAAACGATTGTATATATTGTATCATAATAGTAGTAGTAGTAATAATAATAATAATGTATTTGGTATCATAAAATGATGATGATGGTTGTTTATTATTTTGTAGGTCGTTTTCTTCTCTTGACATTAGTTGTCTGTCTGTTGTCTGCTGTCTGCATGCACTTGCTAATATGGGTAAAGCTAGAAAAGCACGACGCTTGGCTGTCACAGAGCAAACCAGCAAAAACCTCTCTCGACAAAAACAAATGCTCGACTGAGCTGAGGAGAGGCGAGATGAAGGCAGTTAAATTTCATCAAGTTACACACCAAAACGGGTGTAAAGCCAAAAGCAAAGCAGGCAGAGCAAGTCACTCACACATGCAGTCAGACCAGAGACCAGAGAGACTACGCAGGCAAGAGCATAGCATAGCAATAGCAGAAGAAACAGAGGCAATAGTAAACTGTGTGTGGAGATGGAGAGAGGGAAGCTATCAAGCAAAAGAGTAAAGCAGAAAAAAATAGAGAAAGAGAAAAAAGAGAGCTATATACTTATTATTCTGTTAGATTCACATTATACTTATAGCTGAGGCAAGTTAAGCCAAACAACATCGACATCACCTTCTCTCTTTTAAGTAGTAGAAGTAGTAGTAATAGTAGTATGCACCGTAGTAGTTGTAGTAGTAGAACATCCATATAGGTATATAAAGTTAACATCCATTCCATCGTCGTTGTCCTAAACTCAAACTAAACCTTTTTTTCTCCCGAAAAACCAAAGTGAAGTGGAAAAGTAATGCCATGCATATAACCATATATTTATATAACTTTTTAGGTAGAAGTAGCAAGGCAGGCAAGCAAACTCCTTTTCAACCATACACCAACATCGTCAAACTTGCTCTCTCTCTCTCTCTCTTTCAGCTCAGCTCAGTATAAAATGTAGTGCTGCTGCTGCTGGTTGTTTGGTTGTCTCGTATACCCCTGCATTTAAACAAACTCGGATTGAGATATAAGGTACATATGTATATACCTATCTATTAAGTATATAAATATTATACACATTTTATGCATTTACATCTACCATGATCATCATCATCATCACCACCACCACCACCACGGTGCACACAATAGTATTATAATAATAAATGTATATATTCACATTCATCTCCCACTTAAGTACGTAAGTAAGTAAAGCAAGCAAGAAAAGTATCTGACTAACTGAACAAACTTTACTGCCTTTTGAATCATGGGTCATAATATGGGTATATGTATATACATATATATGCAATGCATACATCCTTTTATATATGGAAAGAAAAGGTATGCTGCTAGCTAACTCGTTTCGGTGCGGTGTCCTCGTCTTTTGTGTGCTGTGCTACTATGTACATACATACATACATACATTATACCTTATATATGTATATATAGAAAACAGCGACATGACATAAAAAAAAAGTTTTTACAGAGATATAACAAAAGTAATATGTACATAATATACATCGTTACTATATAGTTCAATCTATAAAGTGTGCTCGGTGGATGCCTAATGGGTTCCCCCAAAACAAAAATCTGATGTCGTGATATACTCAACACAACACATGTTTATACCTTCTTCTTGGTAAAGAGGGTACACATGTATGTTTAACCAGGGTGAACATCGCGTATCGATATACATGAATAAAATGCAATGTCCTCATCTATCCCCTGTATATCCTTATTGTCTGTATACATATACCTATGTTTTTTATATAATAATAACAGGCAAACAAGAGGGAAAATGTGTGTGTGTATTTATGTATGTTTGTACGTATATATGTAGCTATATAACATTGGACAAAGTAAGTAAGTATGCAATACTATATAGCAAATGGCAATTGTATTTAGTAATGGTAGTGTTACAGTGTGGTATGTGTGGTGCGGTAATAGAAGAAGTTGTTCTAGTGGCAAAATGTACATTATTTTCTTCTTCTCTCTGTTGCGTGTGTGTTGTTTTTACGTTATGTTTTATGTATATATATATATATTGGAAAATGTATGTATGTATTTTCATGCCCACTTTTACCACTTATTTCTTTCTATTTCTCTCTCTCGCTCTTTTCTCA
>JAHZNC010000972.1:0-17209 GCA_027744095.1 Zhuqinia jingwanae
GCAATTCCCAACGTAGATTAAGAGGATGCAATATGTTAATGAATAGCAACGTTATAGGTGTTTGCCGTTTGCTTCATCGCATTCATAATTTTTTAGATTGTGGCCAATAATTTGTCACTATAAAGCGTTAATTTTAATAGAGCACAAATAAAGCATCACGCAGTTTTCCAGTAGAAGGGTCATCTTCATCAAACTTACTAAACATTCATCCCGTTCCATACTATTTGCATGCATTCAAAATATTATGCTAATTTATGATTATGATGGTTATAGGGATTTTGATTTTACTAGAGGTCCTCCACAAACGTAATAGTTTAAAATTGAATGGGATACAAGGGTCATCATATATAAATATGACATATATGGGAGCATATTATGAATAAAAAATTTATATAAGAGGTGCACTTTTCCAGGCAATATTTTAGTTTCGTTTGGAAATTTGATCCAAGCAAAGCAATTTTTTAAATAAAGGTTTGATTTTGTGCTGGTTATTACTAAATGTGAATCACCATGAAGGCTCTTTCGTTACTTGCCTGTGCTTTCTGCTTTTCGGCAGTTTATGGTAAATTCACTTTTGATCAAAAATTTTGTAGGGAAAAGAATTATTTACATTTTACGTTTGGTTCTTCTATTAGGTCATCCACATCCGGATCAGGAGTTGCGACTGGACGATGCTCAAGTGATTACATACTTAGAAAATATAATTGAATCTACTGAAAACGAGGTTGCGACAACTGCAGCACCCATTCGCAAGTATACACCTCAAGGAACTCAGCAAGACAGAACCAAACTTTTGACAGACATTCTCACAAAATACAACAAGGGGGTCAATCCTGATGATGTAAAGCTTGATTTTGGAGTAAATCTTATCGATTTCCGTGTGGTAAGAAAATGACATTAACATATTATTTCATAGCAAAGTAACGTTTTATAATTTCTTGTTGAACCTTTTTCAGCGTGAAGACAAGAACGCCATTGAGAGCTACGTTTGGCTCAGATACGTAAGTATAATATTAAATTATGCATAAATTTGCAAAATAAAGTTAAAATGAATTCAGATTACTTGTGTCCACCAAGCTAAACCTTTCGTATTTAATTTATGAAAAAAACTCCAGTCATGGCAAGATTCCCGTCTTGCATGGAATCCTGAGGATTACGGTGGCGTTGAAGTACTCAGAGTAGACTCAAGTACGTTGTGGAAACCCGATGTCACACTATACAACAGGTGTGTGTGTGTGTCAACAAACCGTACATTTCTCTTTTGCTGATTTATAATTTTGGGGCATTGTGATATACTACTCTTTCCTCTTCAATTTAGTGCTGATCCCGTCAATATGATCAATTGTTGGGAAACAAATACAGTCGTTTACCCAACAGGAAAAATTGTCTATATTCCACCGTGCAAAATGATCTCACAATGTGAACTGAGCTTGAGGAAGCAGCCATATGGAAATCAAGAGTGCGTCCTGAAATTCGGTAGTTGGACTTTTGATGGGAATGTTCTTGATGTGCAGTTTTTCAATGGGGTAATGTGAATATTTTTTATAGTGGAAAACTCCATGAGTGAAAGAATAATAATTACAGATTGATTATTTTAAAATTCTAGACCAAAGGTGTTGACTTGTCTCAACTGCATAACTCTTCTGGATTCGAAGTTGTGTCTACCACTGCTGAACGCCATGTGAAATACTACCCTTGTTGCCCTGATCCATATCCAGATCTAACCTTCAATTTTACCATCCGAAGGACCCCTGCTGAGGAGCTATTCAACAGACTCCAGTAATTTATTCGAAAGTTACAGGATGCAAATGGACGTATGTAAATTGTATGCCTGGAACTTTACACTTGGAAATGTTTTACTAAATATAACTTTGCACATGCATCTTTTGTAAAACCTTTTTGTTATGCAATGATAAGTTGTGTGAAATAAATGGATACTTTTAGGTTCGTTATTAATATCAGCATAAAAAAGGAACTTTATTCGATTTGTTGCGTTGAATGATTTGTTACGTTGCATTTTTTTAATATTAAATTATTGAGTATTAAATAATTTTAGAATATTTTTCTATTACTCTTCTGGATTCAGACCGCATGGTCTCTTCAGAATGTTTTCATTTATATGAGTCCACTTTGTCGCAACTGAAAACATAAAAAAATCAAGAATACAAAAATTTAACAATTTCTCTTTAATGTTTTCCCAGATACTACAATATACATATATCTCATAAGTTTTAACATACTCCATTTATGACCCTTTATTACTGGACATGCTGCATGTAACATCCAATCATCAATCTGCCCGTTTTTTAGGTTGGTGTACCACAAAACTGCAGAATTTTTCACTGGTTTTATGGATATTCCAAGTAAAGGGAAAGCAGTACGACCACCTTTCTCCACTTCATTAAGCTAAAATTATGGAACACGAAATTTAAACTAATTATAACCAGTGGTTATTTTGATAACCCTTTGTGTGTTCTCTATAGACTCACATAGACAAGGAACGTTGTCACTCGATCTCCTCTCGAACTAAACTCTGGATCATCTGGACCGCGCTGTTGTTGGTATGTCGTTATGTCATGAATTTCCCCCTGTAAAGGTCAACAAATGAATATTTCTACGAAACGCACAAATCAATATCTTCTAGCTCACTTACAGAATCGTAGTGGGGTTCAACATGTCCTCCAAATGCATACGCCGCGATCTGCAACGATTCCGCTGCAGCAGTTCCAACAACATTTAAGCCTGTAATAAACTCTACAGTTTTTGAAACAGGTACCGCCGGAATATCTTTATCTTCAAACCACGCATACGCTGCCGTTCTTGGCGTAGCTTCAGGTGGCATAGGCGCTCGCTCTAATTGGTGATACGACTTGGTTTTTAAATATGATATCCAAGCATCATTGAATATATCATAGATTTGAATCACTTTTGGATTTTCATTGAGAATTTCAATTTTTAAAGGATTGATACTCCAGTAGGGATGTCTTGATGTGTCAAAATGACATTTCAGCGTTGTCTTTACTTTTTCTGATTGTAAATTTTTCCCTTCACAAAGAGCCATCATGTTTGCCTCCATGGCTTGATAATAATTTGGATCTGCGTCAGGTAACAAATTCCCTGTATATTTTCGTGCGAGAACTTTACGAAGGGAAAGGTGTGCTATGAAAGAGTAGTTTGTGGACTGAATGGGTGTACTGAAGCTATACATGTCTCCATCTTCAATGTTTTCATCATAATCTTGGTTGTGCTATATATTCATCAAAATAATAATGCATAAATACATACGAACAACATGCAATTGAAGTTGCACATTTTACTGTTCGTATTTTACATATAACAAGTTAATTAAGTTACCTCTTCAATTGTCTCTTTAATTGCTTTCATAACCGCATCCTTCCTAATAGTAGCCAAAGAAGGATCATTTTGATAGTCCTTGTTTTGTAGCTTTAGTAAAGTGACATCAAACCATTGTAGTGCCAACGTGAAATACGCACTTTCTTGTGCAAACTTCCCCAACTCTAAACATTCCCGAGCTGTAAGGTGGGCGTTTGTGTAGGTTCCATAAAGTATCCCATTCGCTATCTGGCATCATACAAAAATCAGGTAATCAAAATTAAAGTAAACTGGGATGAAAAAGGGTGATAGGTACTAGGATTGGACTACGTATGTACTTCGTGAGCATCGAGATCATAAATATACTGAAGTCGCAGCAGAGCTTCCATTGCATCTTCGACTTCCTTCCCACCAGGAAGTGCATCAAGTGATATGATTTCTACGCAATCAGTAAATTATTATACTACAATTCATTTTCCCCACTTCTTTAATCTGTTATTGTATTATGTGATGATTACTAACCATCAGGTATTGCCGTATAAATGCTGCTTTTCTTGAAAAATCTAACAAAGCGATTTATCATTTGCAGTGATAAAATCGGATTTGACGATAGCACGTAGCCATTATCCACGTCGTCAGTCGAAGCTAAAATTGGAACATCTCTACTTTCGGATACATTCTTACTATTTTTAATGCTGTCCTCATACTCGGAAAGATACCTAATAATTGTACCAAAATACAATGCAAGCATGTTAACACAATTCATTGTCATTTACATCATCATAAAATTTGCTTTTATTTGATATAGTTTACCGTTCAACAATTGCTTGCTGTTTAGTATCAATCCCAGTGAGGCTTCTCTCCTTCAATAGACTATTGAAGCGTGTCTCCACATCTTCCAAATATTGAAGGTACACTGGAGAAAGTGCGTAAGGTATTGGATGATTTCCCTGTGAGCTATCGCTAATATAATGTGAGAGCAAAATAAAAATCACAGTTGTAAGGCCAATGAAACCACACGAATTTGCACGCTGGATTATCATGATGAGTTACATAATTTTCAACAGTAAGCTTTCACAAAGAATTGGACAGTAACTTAAAAACCGCAACAAATGTCAAACATAATTTTTACTTTTACTACCACCAAAGGTATAAGTATCATTTGCCAACTTGGTGTGCATTGAAAACTATCAAAGACTTTTGATCATCCAGCTATGCATTTGATAGCATTTGTATATATACATGCAACATATAATAAGGCTGTGCTTTTTACTTTCAAAAAGTCCAGCAGTGGAGATTTTTATTTCTTCACTAGCCACAAAAGCGTATCATGATACGCAAAATATCACTCACATTAAAAAAAGGTATTTCAATCCAAGTACACGAAAGACAACGACAGCCAAAAGATGAGAACAAGTTGGTGAAAATCCTCCAGGTGTAATTGACCTTTCTAATACAGGCTGATACTGTGGTCGTGGTGTGCATGAATCTTCAGTATCATATACGCATCAAAGCCTACATATCTTCGTAGCTTACAAACTTTTGCAATGCTTCGTAAGTAAGCAACTACAAGATTACAAGAAAATCTGGAGAAAAAACTGGTTTTGACGTTTCAAATAAAAGACTTGTGCAAGCGCCTATTTGATTACTTATGCTATGCTCGTGTCTCTGTTTGACCAGGAAGGAACAGAATGTTCTTTAATAAAAATATATAGTTGTACAAAGCACAACATTAAAACCTTTCGTCCATGGTTATTCGTTCACATTTATACAATTTACCACGCACTCCACAGAGTTAATGTACGGAAAGACAATACATAATTTGCATACACGAAAATTTAATTTGTCTAGTCATAAGTCATCACAGTGAGTACAGATTTAATTGATGTATAACTCATAAGATTTGGTTGATAATTGAGTGATCTGCCATGGCGTGCTGCAAAAATTTACCGTATAGATTCTATTAATTTAAACTTGTTGGGAAATGATAGTAAAAACTCGGTAACAAACATTGTAACAAAAAATATAATGTCCGTTGCAAAATTCAAAATAATAATTTTCATGTTTCGTGGAATAAGAAAATAAAGTTTTTAGTAGTTATTCCCAAGTTGTCTTTCCATGATTCAAAAGATTCTTGTGTAGCTCGATTGTTTGTGTGAAATGCAATGCAAATTTAATTTAAATGTAATCGTTACTAATTGCCGTCCATGCATGGTGCAATTGAAAACATAGGTATATACCTATGTGCATTTAAAATTGTAATTGTTTCGTACATAGCGATGGATTGACGAAAAAAGTAACTTGTGGTCTTACGTTTCTCGTTTTCATGCAAATATATGATGCAAGGTGCAATGAAATATTTCGAGATATTTCGTCAATATTTTTTTGACAATTCATTGTGCCTTTTATTCAGAAACTAGAAAGCAAGATACCAATACACATTAGTTATTATTATTATTGGCTAGTGAACAAATCTCTTGGAAAGTAATGATAATAATGCCATTGTTTTACTGACATCACACGATACAACATGAAACATCAGCGACAGGAGTTCTCACAGCCATACTAGGACCAATAGAAGCTCCAAATCCGAGAAAAGAGACAGAAACTCCATCGACTCCTGCAGATGCCCCTGTATTTAAGTTTAGCCCGACGCCCGCAGTGACACCTAAAGCAGAGGCTTCAGCCCTTGCTACTTCTGCGTTAGCGTATGCCCCAACCCCAAGGACGGATGCGTGCACACCTGCTCCAGCTGCGGGGCCGTTGACCCTTATACCCCGTTGAGAAAAATGTAAAATTATAAGAATTAAAGTTGATAGTACTAGGGTATCAGCTCCTCCCAATTTATTTGGAATAGAGCGTAAAATAGCGTACGCTAAAAAGCCTTACTAAATAGTAATAAGTCTCACATAAAAAAGTATACAGACACTGGTAAAAAAATTTCAAGCCAAGTATATTAATTTATCGTACCTTGCATGAGCTACCGATCCATACGCACCCGCATCCCATGTTGAAGCTCTTGCGTAAGCCCCAAACATAGGTATTCTTTTGCCCGAGTAAGTTCCAGCTCCAGAGTTTGGTCCCATGTTGTATGCACCTGCAGGTCGATCTACATCCTCCACCAATGTCTCAATCGCTCCTTGTATGGAAGCATTAACTCGCGGTTTTATAGACTTTGTAATATTTCTCACCACATGCTGTTTTACTGTATCATTTTGTCTCTTGACAGTAGTGTAACTTTTCAGAAAGTTTTCAGAGTTGAAGTCATTTTCAACAATTACTTTTTTCTTGGGAACGCTGAATTTCTTTTCAACTGATGGATTATTATTAGGGTCATGGTTTGGAGCTTCCCAATTTTTTGGTTCCAAATTTTGCTTCCCACCAGGATGGGATACTTTTGTTCCTTCATCTCCGTGAAATCCACTTTCCTTTAAGGCACCTTCACATTTGGCACAAGGTGATTTTGAAACTGCCATGGTCGATTTTTTGCCATCAACCCCATAACTCACCTGTTGCATTTCAGCATGTAACTGTGCATTTTCTTTACGATTAGTAGGCGTCACTGTGTTTCCAATCACGTCGAAATCAACGGATCGGGCGGCAGGTGCCTTTTCATCAAGTGTGCTTTTTATAACATTTCCATGAGATTGCTCGCTCAGACCGTATTCCCCGTAAGTTTTATGCTTGGTTGTAAATTTGGTACGTTCCTTTACATTTCCTGATATGACTCCGGATTTCCCATCATTGGATACTGACAACGCAACACAATCCATGCGCTCTTCAGCGCCCAATTTTTTAACTGCTCGACTAGTGGGAGCTTTTTCGGCCCTGATTTTCTCAGTGTTTTTCTGGAACACTGCAGAGTTAACGTCCGTTGCCGCTTTGGCGAGATATTCTCCTCTTTTCTTCTGTAAAGGACGAATACTTTGGATGCAAATGCGAGTAATATATTATCAACCATGTCATTTTTCTGTAAAATCTTTTTTTTTTCATTTTACCCCATCCTTTGGCAAATACAGCCTGCGTGTCTTGTCAAAATATTGTTCCGCATGTTCAGGCTTTACTTTTCTACGACGAACGAGGGTTTCGGTGTCCGAGCCGTCAGATGAATCATCTACATTATATTTAGTAGAACGTTAAAAAAAATAATACGTATATTAACAATTCTTGTGTTCTTTGGGACCACATTACAAAATAATTTAGTTACGTAATTACAATTATTGTAACTGATGGAAGTATTTCGTGGCATAATTTTACTTTCAGTACACAGTTGGATGCTAATGTCAAGATAAACTATTTCGCTTCACCAGAGTACAGAGACAACAGAAAACTAAACCCAAACGAAAAGAAATTGCAAAGAATGAAAGATTTTATCAAATGCTGAAGGGGTTGACGGTTGACGAAAATTCGTTTTTATGGAATGTGAAGCTACTTCGCAACGTTTTATGTAATACATATATAATTTGAGCATATGAATGAACTAAATTCAACATTATGGTACAAACTGTACCGTACAATATGCTATCCCATGCATATGCAAGCCCTCACAATAGTATGCTAAAAATATTTCGACACCTCAATGTCAGTCCAAAGTGCAGATTTAGCATTTATCTTATAAACCAAGGAAAATAGGTGCTTACTCACTGAGTCATCTTACACTATATGGTACTACTTTTGTGTACAAAAAGATATCTGTCACAGGCTACACTATCATATTTATGGCACTACTGGCACCAGACGATTGAGACTCTTGAAACCAGACACATCACAGCTTCGGATGAATCAGTGTATGCGAAAAAATTTAAACTGATTTAACTGAGCATGTCTGTTTATTGTATAAAGCAATTTGTAAGTATTAGTATAGAGCGCATGTATTTACATAACTTGTGCAATTTGTAACGCGAAATGAAAGTGTTAATGACATTGACATCATGTATGTGCAACATGTCAAATACATAGTTGAAGTTAAATGTTTACTAAATGGTACTCGATATTACCAAACTATCATCTTGCCAATTGTATTTAATTTTAGAGCATCAACCACCGGTTACTTTAATGGCCAAAGTTTTGTATCGCTTCAATTTTTTATGCTATCATTATGCTGTATTGTTTTGTAATCTATGCAAGCACGATGATGATGATCTTTTAGCAATGCAATCTACATTTTCTACATAGACTGTAATTAACAAACGCAAATTAAATTTTCATCAAGATCACAGTCAGTCGGAAGTATCCAAGCCAAATCTAAATGAGTCAAAGGAAAATAGTTGCATCATGTACAGATCTGCCATGGCTTGTGAATTATAATGCAGCATATTTTTAGCAATTCAACAAATGCGATTAATGTACTCAAATTTTGCTATTATATGCATTTGGGACGCATTTACTAGTAGAACTTTATGCATGTCAGTTATAAGGTTGAAGGTTTTTAATGGTATCCTCAGTTCTAGTTAATAATGCAGTATTTTGTAAGAATTAAGATGTTTCACAATACCCCAAGTTTCACTATTTCCCGATCAACTCACTTTTCTTGGCTGATCAATTAACTACATCAATTGAGCAGCACGTACACGTAAAGTTTACGTGTCTAGCTCATTTATTTTTATTTGTAATGTAAATGCAGGAATGCGAATAAGATAGTGTTCCATAATCATATCAATCAGTCCTGCCGTTTAAATTACAGGGATCCAAAGCTTTCAGCTTTCTGTGGCATCCGTATTTAAGTACTAATCTGATGCATTGCATTATGTTTTAAAAGCAGAATCATTTTCACGCAATAAACGGCAAATTTGTTGTTCATTTGCGATGTATTATTCCCGGACTTGACAAGAAGAAATTGACCTCACCCTGGAAAGATGATAGAGACAGTTAAAGACAAGGTGATTAATCAATATTTTGATGCTATAAATTTTCTGCATAAAGTAATAATCCATAAAACCCAGAATATATTATTTTAGTATTTTTATCTATTGCACTTTTATTCTTACAGTATCAGCTTCGATTTGGTTTGTAAATTATTGCATAGTTTGTTTTAGCAATTCAGCAATAGCGGTAGTAGTAATAATAATACTCTGTGCACTTCGCTATAAATTAAAAATTTGTTTGGGAAAACAGTATTACAATTTTGTTGTACATATATTTACAAACTTTATAATTTAAATAAATTCCTTCAAGTTAAAAGCAAACCTCTGTATATTGCATTTTTCGTTTACCACATTTTTCATGTACGAGCTAGTTAACTGAATTACTATGTACATAAATTTTGCTGATATATATATATATTTCGGACGCATTTAATATTATATAACTTATTATACCAGTCAAACAATATAGGTATAGGGTTTATTAACAATATATAAGATCACTAGTTCATAAGGCAGTATTTTGAAGAGCTTCACAATACCCCATCTTTTACGATTTCCCCATCAAATCACTTTTCTGGCTGAGAGGCCTAAGCTAAGCAGCACTTTAAAAATTCATATTAAAGCAATTTACTTCACATTAAACTAAACCTAGGTGTATATAAAAACCAATTAATATATACTTCTTATAATAGATACGGGGTACATACAAAAACTCGCTGCAAATCAAAGAATCAAATTGAAGAAAAAAATCAGTCATGTACAGGGACCAAAGACAAACCTTTGTATTTAAAAATTTTGTTTGCTATAATTGTAATATTTAAACTCATAAACTTATGTGCAGGAACTAACAAATAAATACAGAAATACTTTTTTTATGCAATTTAAAAGTAGTAGTTAAAGTGTAACAATAAATAACAGTGTAGCATTATATCGCTTGTTTGATTGAATACTAAACTCTATCGCTTTAAAAGATTTTGTAATATTTGTAACTTCAGTCATAAAGCGTTCTTTCATGAGAATTTCAATACTGACAACAAATGAGAAAGCTCATTTCTCATATATTCCTTTTTTATGCTTAAAACAAAATATTGGAAAACTTTATTTGTTATGATTTTTAGGATCTATAAATAAACAATTTTCATTTGCATTCAAGACATAAGGTACAGTGAACTCGCGGGTTTGTTTTTCGATAAACTTTTTGTACACCAACATAACAAGGAAGTTAATAGCTCTTTAGTAATTAGCTTAAATCACAATGTAGCCAGCTTCGCTTCGAGATTCTGGTAAATCTTCGCAATTTTCCCAGACATCGTAAAGTGGATCATACACCTCCATGGACGACAGAGTTACCTAAAATGTGACATAAAAATATTAAAATCAATTTTTTGACTCACTGACAGATTGATTTTTTCCCCACTGATTTGGAAACGTGGATAAAATTAAAGGTTACCTGTGCACGGAAAAAGTTTTGTTCCAGCGAGTGATCACCACCAATGCAATATATCTTTCCGTCTACAGCACCAACTGCAGGATTTGCCCGGCCAACGCTCATACATGATACTTCCGTCCACTTGTCCTCATCAAAAGAATACTTTTCCACAGATTTCAAAACCTCTGCATGTTTGCTACTACCTCCAATGACATATAGAGAGTTATCAAGGATCACTAAACCAAATTGGCTACGTGGGTACTTCATTGGCTTCAGAGTTGACCACTCTGTTGTAACTGGATTATAGGAACATAAATCACGGAGGTGACGCTGAGTGTGGGTGCATCCACCCAACAATGTAAATGAGCCTAAAAAATAAACATGGAATTTGGTCAAAAGGGTTTCTTAAAATGTGTCCACAAAACTTAAATGCGAAAATTCTTTGAGCAAATGTACAAAACTTCTTACCCTTCATGGGAGCATATTCCCATGCTAAATCTAGGCTCCTCCAACATAAATGAGTCCTTCCAAAGCGGCAACACCTGGAAGTATTCTTTCTATTTCCATTGGATTAACGTCCGTCCAAGTTTTTCTAAATACATTATTGCGCACAATTTAAATGTAAGCAATTAGTACCTGTCCTATAAGTAAAGAGGAATTTTAAAATATTATATTAAAGTATTCACTCCCACTCACTGAAACGTATCAAAGCAAACCACGCTACTTAATGTAGATTCAGAGAGCTGCTTCCAACCACTTCCCACCTCACGTTTGGAGCCACCAAATATATAAACGTGTTTCTTTGCAGATTTTCTGGGTTGTGCAACCAAATTGGCAAGGGAGCCTTTGCGCATTAATGCATCCCTCTGCACACTTTTTAAGGCGATTTGAATGCTCACGTCAGCTAGTTTTTCTACACAGTCTTGTAGCAGTCGTGTAGGTATCAGAGATAGGCGAATACGACTAAGGATCTCGAAGACGTAGGGCTTTCTCTCCAACAAATCGTGACACAACCAGCGTAAAGCTGCGCACAAGACCTGCAAAATCAAGAATGCTATTTTCTTTCTTGGTCTACAAATTCCAATTAAAGTATCTTCTACAACCGTCTTACTTGATATTCTGAATCCACTTTAACGTGTTCACTTTCAAAAAACTGTACAACGATATCCTTCGGCGTGTCCAGAAACTCTTCAGATTCGCAGACTTGAGGAAAATGTCGATGTACATAAGATAAGGCTACTTTCTCCAAATTTTCACAATTATGACCCTCCGCAAACCTGCAATAATTATACATACTTGCATATGCTATAATAATCAGGAAACCCAAAAT
Organism: Zhuqinia jingwanae; assembly: GCA_027744095.1. Lineage (NCBI taxonomy): Eukaryota > Metazoa > Arthropoda > Collembola > Entomobryomorpha > Paronellidae > Zhuqinia > Zhuqinia jingwanae. Next base: position 11,957 of record JAHZNC010000972.1, read on the forward strand.
ATATATTTTTAAATACGTACCTGTATATTCCGATTGCATTGCTTGGATGTAACTCATTTTTCAAATAGTCCGTGCACGACTCAACAACTTCAAAAATGCCTAGCATGTCTGCTGCCGTCAAAACCTCTTGCACCGAATTTGCGGACAGAAATATTTGGCCTGTTGGTCCACCAAAAATTGTAATTATGTTTTAAAAATTATGAATTCATCAGATGAAATAAAATTTCCATTAATTATAATTTACTCATAATTTTACCTGTGTAAATGAAGGACAATAAATTTGAGAAAGTTGCAGAAGAAATTGTTTTTAGCTCGACACGATTTTTCTTCTCTTCTGACATTCCACCAGTAAACATGGCTCGGAAATATGAACTACTTGATGATAAGATCATTCGATGTGTCTGAAAGTAAACACGTTTTTGAAAATATGAATCACAACCAACGACAATGGTAAAGGGGGCATGGGCTGGGTGGGAACGTACATACGGAAGTTTGTAAATGAGTTAAAGTGTAACTGTAACCTTGATTAATTCATCAATGTCTTTTTTATCATCGTTAAATACAACAAAAGACAACATACACCTAAATATTACGGTATTCACAACATAAATGTCATGCATGCTTCTTCCTAAAATCGTATTGTAGGGTTCTTTCTAGGTAGGGTTTATACATGCAACTAACTTATATTAATTCATAATTCATTGCTCACCTTGAATATCTCCCCATCGCAAACAATTTCCACATCACAAAAGCATTCTGCTTGCCATAGATCATACAAATTTTGGAGCATTTGCGAGCTATAAATACTGAGACTTGAATACTTTGCAAGACATCTTGCTGCTATTTCGCACAATAATTTTTGAACCAAAATCAAAATGTTGAAAAACAATATTTTACTACGCTTGTAAAATTGATGTCTCCCTTGCGTTTTTGTATAATATAAAGTGATTGTGTCAATGGTAAGCTTCTGTACAGTTGTTGTTTGGAGAAAGTGTAAAAAAAATGTACGGACAACAAATCTTGTATAATAGCACCTTATAGGTAAGGGGCGATTTTATTTTTCACCTATTATGTACACGGTAATGACCAAAATAGACAATTGAAAGCTCACTTCACACATAATTCATGATAATGAACATGGTATAAGAATTTTGAAAGATTGGTAACACAAAAACACTTTAATTTTTTGGTGGTGCAACAAATTGGACAGAACAACATTCACAATTTAAATACTTAGCTTTAGCTTTACTCCTTACAATTTACCTAGAACTAGAACTTTTAAATATTCTTATATTTGCAAACATTTGATATTTGTAAACATGCATGCACGCACATCTACGCACCTTATCTAATTAAATGCACTTGAAAAAGTTATTTAAAGCTGCTTATACTTACACTATACACGAAAATCACACACAATAATAACAGTAATAATATGCTTATACCTATGTAGTAATAACATATTATTTCAATGAATGAAGCAAAAAGTATATAGTATTTTGAGTCTTGGAGCGTTGCAGCTGACGTCAACGGTCTACTTAGGTAGATCCCTTCCCTATACTCTCAGCGCAGCGTATGGTTTCCGTATTCCTTGTTTGAGAAGCCACAATCAGTATTAGAATCCAAGTAGGGATATATATATGTAGTACATATTATGTACTATCATCAAGCAGGGTTGAGTGGTCGGTCATCATGATATTGATGATGATCATCATTCTCATCTTGAAGCACGCTATATATATTGCATTTATCACCTTTTACATTGCATATTACAAAAACAGTTATTACAAGTACACCACTAGAGTTCTTACATGCACACACATTGACGTGCGTAAATACGCAAATGGCTTAACACACACACGCAATATGATGATCATAAAATACGTAAATTGCGAACGTCACAGATTGCAATGTAACCATTCAAAACATCTTAAAATCCACTCTCTAATGTGAATTCAATTATGGATAATATATAATACCTTGGGTTTGTGTCCCTAAAAAATACATCGAAATGAATACGAAGCAGTTAATGGAATTGGGACGCTGTATGTACCATGTACTATTTTACTGGACAAAAAAGTGCGTCCATTATGATGTTAATATGTATGAATAGTTGAGAAAAACGGATCTCGTAATGTGATGTTGTACAACTAGAGTACTAAATGATGTTTCTGCATCTGCATTATTTCAGTAAAAACTAAATTGCTCTTTTTTCATGTAGATTTTCTTCTAAAGGTGGAAACGCATTCAGGACGGCATTTAAAATTTTCTTTTCACTGTCTGGCTGTTGACCATCTATAATCAGCTCTTGAAATGGAGGTCCGACAACAGATCGGTAATGTTGAAAAAGACTGGAAATAAAAATATAATAAATGATCATACACGAAAACACAATTTTTTTTTCGAATTTCGTGCATGAACAGTTGAACACCATCATTTTGTAAACTCACTTTTGCCTAAAAATGGGATCATCAGCAAGTATTTGTTCCTCTGGAGTGTTTGTAAATGCTTTCCTACTTGAATGTCTTCGTAAACGTTCATTTTCACTGACTTGTAAGAAAATGACAAGATCCGGAACAAGCAGATCGGAAGGCCATAGTAGATCGGATTTGTTGTAAAAATTTTCAAGTCCATATTTTTGCTGATGTGCTAATGAATAAGCAGCGGTGCTGTGCCAAAATCTGAAATAGACAAAATATTGATTTAGTCAACATTGATTAAGATAAGATAAGTGCCTTTATTATCTTTCCTGTTTCATACACAATGTTAGTACACTGCTCATATGGAATGTTGATAATAATCAACATACTATTTTTTATTGAACATTTCACCTTCGTGCTAATATTTTTACCTGTCCATTACAACCGGCTGCGAAGCTTTGATTACTTCATTTGCAGCAAGATAATTTCCTAGCGAATAATATGCCCGTCTAAACGGTTCCTCTTGTTCATCAAAAAAGTCTCTTAGTTTGATAAACACGTCAAACTTGTCATAATTCTTTGGAGGCGTCGCCATAAACTTCATTTGCAGGGTTTCTGATAAGTAACGTGCCAAAGTTGTTTTCCCTGCTCATGTTGAATAATACAAAATGCATTCCAATAATAGTATTAAAAATATAAGAACAACTACATAATAGTTTTATGATCAATTTCTGCCTTCCAGATTCCAGAAATTCCGTTTATTACCTGTTCCATCTAAGCCTTCAATTACAACAAACGGATGTTTCCCCACTGGAGAGATATTTTGAAGGGTTTGGTCATGTTCGACTGAGGTCGGCTCTGGCTCTGTGTCATTTGAAGTCTGTTTTTGATGTATTCCTAGTTCGTAGCAAAGCTTAACAATGCTTCTCACTTCCGGAACATCCTGGTAAAACAGAAAACATTATTCAAAACACAAGAAGTACTAATCAAATATATACTAAAAGAACGGTGACCGGTACCTTGTAATGGTTTAAAGTTCGACACACTTGACTTAGGGACTTGTAAATTATATCCTTCGGAACGTTGGCCATTTCCATCGCTTCTCAAGTATTATGAACTACCCACTTAGATTTAACTTTACAATTTTTAATAAACTAGAAGTTCAACTTAACTAGTGGTGTTAGTTTTAGCATCAGTCTTTGTCAAAGCACTTGCACTTGTTTCATCATCTGATTAAGTGCATGCATGTGATGATATAGCAGGAGAAGATGCAAGTAAGCCGAATATAGCCGAGAAAATATCATGCAAATATGCCGGATGTTGCAATTCGGGCGAATAAATGTACAAATCATCAAAAAATCATGTTAAAACTTAAAGTTATGTTATCAAACTAGTTTTTTAAAACTATTTATAATAAATACTTTGGGGCGGAGTAGCGTAAATATAACGATTTTTCTGATTCGGTACATTTGTAGAGTACTTTTTCACTGAAATCGGCTAAATTGCATCTTCTATGTATGTTCCGTTCATGTTCAACCCGTCAGTCAGATGTTGTGTGGTGCCTGGACGAGTAAGTTTAACCGCGAATGTATTTGTGATAGTTCCCAACTTCAAGCTCTCAAACAAAAACAAATCAGTTGGACGGTTCAGTTGACAGTTCATGAGATTTGAATAACGTACATTATGAAATTAGTTTAATCACAATGGAGGCGCTCAANCAAACAAAAACAAATCAGTTGGACGGTTCAGTTGACAGTTCATGAGATTTGAATAACGTACATTATGAAATTAGTTTAATCACAATGGAGGCGCTCAAAGAAGCATTAAAACTAAGGCTTGATAAATTACCTCCATCAGGTTTGTCAGGTCATCCAACACCTCCACGACGTCACTCTCTTGTCAGGTCACCTTCGCCCATTAAAATCAAAGGTTCTTCGTCAATTGTTGATGGTGAAAGTGACAGTGTTACGAGTTTACATACCAGTGGCAATGGAAATAATACCAGCAACCCTAATGCGACGTATGACATTGAAAATTCTGGGGACTCCAGTGGGGATGAAGTGAAGTACGATGGTATTTTGGAAAAGTTCATGCAGACTAAATTTGGGGAATTGAGTTTGGACAATCCAGCGGTACCAAAACTCTTTGTAAAGGTTTGTGATGATGATGAACAGTATTTTATTCATAGTATGCATTTACTTGACTTTGTATTCGATATCAATTTGAATAATAATTTGGTTGATTGCAGAACTATAAGGTTACAAGTATACTTCAGAGCAAAGTTCGCGATGAAAGTCGACAACTTTTACTTCAACGAAGAAATGATGAGTTGTTTGATCAGGATGAACTCATTGTAAGTCTTGCTTTAGAATCTTTTCGAATGATAATAAAATGAAAGCGTAGTATAAAGTATAAATTATTTAATTAAATCAAAAGAATCTCTGGAAGAAATTAGAAGAAAAAGCGGCCTCTGTTGACCCACTCACAGGAGAAAAGTTGTTATACTTTACAGAGTTTCAAAAATTTGTGGAGGAGCTGGAGGGGCACAAAAATCTCAGAAGCCTCAGGTAGAACATGAAATCAATATAATGATAGTATCTCATCAAACACTGTACTTTTACCTAGTAAGCAAATTCTTTTCTTTTAGAAAATTCTTAACCCCCAAATTGTTCCTCAAATTGTATACTGATGATCATGCTGGACGCGTCTCTGCTAACTCTGTTTTCAATTATATTATGAAACGAACATGGTATCAACAAACTAGAGTTGGTCTATCTATATATGATGACAATGGACGAGGCTATATCACTGACAAGGTATTACAATCAAAATT
>JAHZNC010000973.1:0-27271 GCA_027744095.1 Zhuqinia jingwanae
TGACTCTTATCTCTTAAGATCTGATGCGGGTGCTGTGCGGCTGCACAAATAAAGACACGTCTGAACCAAGAGACTTTAGGATACACACTAACTCGCTTTAGTCATTGAATAAGAAAATGAGGAAGGGAGGGGATGCCAAGCATGCAATAAAAATGAATGGAAGGAAATGGTATGAGTGATAAATGAATACGCGCAAAAAATTATATTACTACGTATTATACTCATTGAATACAAACACACACACACACTCGACTCATACACTTTTTATTAGCGAATTTAATTCACGATTTTATCTGTTAATATCCTTGTCTTTTCTTTCTTCCCTTCTCTCTGCCGTTTTGTACGCTTTTGTCTGTGGGCATGCGTAAAATATTATTTTTTAAATTGTACTTGAGTTGTTGGCGTGGACGCTTGCACATGTTCCTTTTCTTCAATTCACAACTCCCATTTATTAACAAAAACTGGCACAGCTGTGAAATGATGATCATTATTATTATATATATGTGTGTGTGCAATGCATTTTCACTTCACTAGTATCGCTATAAAAACAAACTTCTTCTACGCTGTGTGTCTGGAAGTCGTAAAACTTTTAATTTTATATTCACTTGAAAAGGTGAAAACATTAAAAAAGAATGAATTAGAGAGGCTTTACCGATGAGTTCATCTCATTACGGCACGTTTCCTCATGGTGCTGCTAATATACACAAACCATACATACCTACATTCAGAAGCCACTCATTTTTAACTTTTAAATTTTAGTGGCATCTTTTTGCACCTTTTAAAAAAACGTGTAAAAAACACAAATTTGGAATATTGTATCAAATTTATCCATGTATATGTTTATGTTTATGTAGTAATATGCCTTGATTTCACATCTACACTACATATGTATATTGTATACATATGTACATGAGCCAAACAAATAGAAAATAAATTCATCATCGTCATCATCATGTTTAAAAATGCTTTTAATTCTGCTCCATTCCAGATGATTTTAATTATGCGCTTTATTATTATGGATATTACATGTTATATAATATACATACATATAATGTTGCAAAAAAATGTTGTAATACATAATGTTGCTTTCACGGTAGGTATATACATAATATGTAGGTATGCATGTTATTTTTTTATACATTTTTTCATTTTTACAACACTAATTAATAGACTTCCAATTTTGAAAATTTCTACAAATTATAACCATGCAGTAAAAAAAATTGTATCGAATTTTTGTTATTTAAAGATAAAATGTAATACATCATATTAAAAATAAATATACAAATAATACTGTGTATATATTTAATACCTCTCTTAATAACAATCCAACAAAGAAATGTTCAATATAACCTCAAGTTAAATTGTCGAAGAGAATAAAGAGAGAAAAAATTGTGTCCAATTGTGCAGCTGGTGTGTGTGTACTGGTCAAGTCTGTTTTGTAAAAAAAACCGTGTGCGGACTGCAGAGTGTTTGTGGACTGTGGGCAGGAATAGTAGGATTGATTTTTTTGCAACATTTTTTTGTTTTCTTTTTAAAAAATAAAGTTTTTTTATAATATATTTTTTATATATAATATAGAAAATTACATACCCGTGTAAAAAAAGCAAACTTATATATTAGGTTGTAGGTATTACAATGAACCTATATGAATAATAATAATAATAATATGCATTAAAGTTTTATTTATTACATTTGTAAACATTGTAAAACAAAAGAAACAGGCACGAAGTTGATCGGTGGTGGTGGTGGTGTGGAGGTAGTATAGTGGTGGTGGTATCATAACTATTAAATTATCTTCAATTCAAACTAGAAATTGATCCAACACATTAAAAAAATTTGAGCATATACCCATCAGAAAAAAAATATGTACATACTACACGGAGGAAAGCCGGATGATGTATCTGATAGCAGTTTAATTACACGATTTTTTAAAATGTTCAACATGCTCAGAGAAAAAAGAAGCGATAAATAGTTGGAGAAACAAGTATGCTTGGAGGGCTCTGCGTCGTCTCTAACTCTTAACCGGTTTTTTTGTTCCTCTTTTTTTTCTAAAATTCTATATATATTTTTTATATCTATTCTGCTTTTATGTGCGCTTCGGCATTTTTTTCTTAATCATTTCAAATTTTTGTTTGGTTGTTGGCTATCATTTCTATATAAATTATTATATTATTATATAATGTTGGCTTATAGATTTTTAAAAAGGTATTTTTAGCAATCTTGTTTTTTTTAAATAGAACTTTTTTTGCAAAAAAAAAACTTCTTCCAGTAAAGCAAAAAAAAATCTATAAATATATATGTGTGCACACACATACATAACCTAATATATAATTTTGGATGAGCTCATGCTAAAAAAATATAAAAATCAAATTAATGGACATTGTAACGAAGCAACAAGGTAAATATCCAACTGTGAGTACATCCAACGTACTTTTACAAATTACATCGTTTCTCATTTCTGTTTGTTCGCGTACATCATCAACAGTTTCACCAATAAAAAGTATATTAGCATTATTATAAATTAGCAAAAAAAATCGGGTAGTTCTTCTAGATCACAATATATATAACGCAGCTGGTTTATTTCAAAGTGGGGATCGTAACTTATTTTATTGGATAGCTCCTTTCTTGTTCCTTTCAAAAAAAGAAGAAAAAAAGTTACTTTGGCACAAAATGTTGAAATAAGCAAGAAATAAATACTTTGAATGCATCAAAATGCCTCAAGCGCTTAAATAATCATACCAAAATTTATAATATATTATTTCTTTTTTTTAAATACGGCAGTGTTGTATGTACATATTGTGGGTTTTTTATATATAAGTTTTTAAAAAATTACGGATACTTATTTCCAAAGGCAAAATTAAAGTTTCAAGTAGAAGAAAAAAACATGACTCTTCAAAGATTAAACGACAAGGAGGCGGCGTGACGGAATTAAAGAATTTTATTACTACGTGCACTCGCATTCGTTAAAAAAAACTTTTTTTGATATTTCATGTCATGTTTATTCAATTTTCCCCTCTTCCTCATCCTTTTTGTATGGTATATCCACACAATTGAATAATATTTTTGGTGGCATAATATAGACCATAATATGTAAATAAATAAGTGAATATTATTATTTATTTAAATAGATGGGGGGGGGGCTCAAGTACAATGAATTTTCCTGTACTTTTTATAAATTTTCTCTTCCCAAATGGCAAATTTATTTTATTTCTCTACAGTAAACGCTTATCCTGTCGGCATATCCGTAAAATTTGTATATCATAGCTTATTGCAAAATTATTCAACTCTGTTGACAACTATCATAATATGGCACTTTTCCACCTTTTTAATCAATTTTAATAGTAGACAACCATTACATCAATCATGAAAAATATATACTACTTTTCAACAAAACGAAAACTTGTTCGGAAATTCTTTATTTCAGGGCTTTAGTTTCAAAAGTGAAATGTTGTTGAAATGCAATAATCATGGTAGTAGAAGCTTGAATTGCATATTTTAAGTCCCACTCATCATTTCTTGGTTGGATAACGACATTCTAATGTATATAGGTAATATCCAATTGCTGTAGTTGTGTAGATTATGTATGTATAATATCATGTATAAACATTTTTTTAGTTCATGGTTGATGGTTTTTTATGGAGCAACACTTTATTCTCATAATTTGAGTCAATAATTAACAGCGTCTGCTGCTGCTGCTGGATCTTAACTTGTTTGTAAAAATGGGCAGCAAAATTGTGAGGTAGAACAACAATAATTAGGCATTCATATTTTTATTATCTCTCGTACCTTACGTATTCCCTCTTCGCCTCTTTTGGTCACTTGCAAATACTTTCTTTACGATATGGTAGGCCGCAAAAAAACAATGGCATCCGTTTTTGTACACTTTATCAAAAAATAATAATAATAAAAAGTTACTCTGCTGCTGCAGCCGCAATAATTTTTACTACACTCGGCTGCTGTATTGGAACCAAGTAGCAAAAAATAAATAAAAACGTCTCGCAAACTTCTTGAAAAGCAGTGAGCAATATACTGCATATAAATCGTCATTATATTACGTACCACATTAAAATAAATTAATCGTCAAAAGAATAAGGATTATAGTATTTATTGCTACTACTACTACTACTGCTGTTGATGTGTATACAACATTCAACATTGCATTGTAGAAAAAAAACCAAAGGTGGCTTGTTATTATATCATCATATTTGCATATAAACTACCGAAATGAACATGCTACTTCCACCACCTTATAATATTTTTGATTAGCCAACTTCTTTTACCTTCAACTTTAATGGTAATAAAACATGCCTATATATATTATTGCAAAAAGAGAAAAAATATATTGTATGATATTTTGCTGCTGCTGCTGCTGCTGTTGTTGCATGTATTTTAAATGTCCAGGAATATATGTACATACAAAACAGTATCCAGTTTGTGATAATGGTAATTGCTGTACTAACAGGTTCAAACATATTGCATTGCTTTCTTTTTGCTCGTTTTCTCGTTTGCTACATACTTGTAATACACTTCAACTCCTACTCTTCCAAAAGTGCGATTATTTTTATTGTTATTTTTTTTATATGGTTACTTATCAAAAGTATAGGTATGGCAGAGATGATGATGATGAGGATGAAGTAAGTGTATGCAAAAACCTGTGAGTTGAGTTCATAGTAGTTCATTTATTAAAAGCTAAAAAAGAATATTAAATACTCTCAAGAAAGAAAAAAAATCATTTTCTAATAAAACATTAAAGCTACAAATAACAAGGTATAAACTTTTGCACACAAACACCATTTAGCATGTTGGCTGAAGCAATATAATATGTGTATACATACAATATCATAGGTATGCATGGCATTTAACACACTACGCTTTCTTCATAATCATTTTTTATCTTCCAACGACAAAATAAAACAAGGCAATTAATTGCATGAATCGCGTCCACTTTGGTTGAAAGCGTCAAGCACTTTTCTCTCACTGTCGAGCATATCAAATTGTTGGCCACCAGAGAAATTACCACAATTTTATGATTATTACCCCTAGATTATAATTTTCTTATCACGAACAGGGAGGCTGCGATTCATGTTGTTTTAGAAGAAGTAGCAAAAAAAAACGTTCATTCAAATAAAACAAATAAGAGGGGATAAACAATGCAAGCCTGTAAGTTATGATATAACAAGTAAGAATGTTTTTTTTTTATTCGATTTTGGCTTTTTGAGAATTTGAACAAGAAATAATAAAAAATAATGAGGTTGATTACTTTTAATCATGGAAAAAAACTTTATGCAAAAAAAATCATGTTTATATTCAAAACAGGGAATTCTGGAACACTGTAGATGGCCAACTATTTCTTTCAACTTTGTTTACATATATAACTTAACTACAATAATGAATAATGCCAAATTCTTTCATAATCTGTATAATATTGAGTATGTATGTAGTTTATAGACAGCAATCATACATATTAGTGAGTTGATATCGACGCCGCTATTCTTAAAAAATAAAATGGTTTTAATGAACGATTAGTGAAGATGGATGACATGGTTTTAGTTTCGCTAGTTTCATGATGAGTCAAAATGTGTAACTTATAGAAACAAAGTAAAGGAAATTACTTAAAATTTTACATGCACCAATGTGCATGATGATGTCAATGATTGTAGAAAATGGTAAACTCATCGTGCGTTAAAAAGTTAACGACGCACTAATAGGATGATTAATTTGCATGCATTATTTTTTACAACGAAATTCTATGCTATTTAAAAACGTGCTGTCGATACACATACCATTGTATAAAATGTTACCGATCGTTTTATTTTACAAGAAGAGAAATTTATTGTCTACAAACTATAGCATACATGTCCTCCAAAAAAGTAAATTTGACATTTTCATCTCAGCATAATACTATTATGATCATAATATGGAATGAAATATCATTCCAGTCCTTCATTACTCATCATCCCTCATTTTTCTTTTTGAATGTAGGCAAAAGATATATTTTTATTCAATTAGCACATCACTGGTATAAGATTACCCTATCTGCTTTTAGCTGCTTCACGAGTTCACATTTATTTGGTACGTATGTGTGGTATTTAAGCTAGAGAATGGTGTCATGTCTGTGGTAGTTTGTTGTGTTGTTGGATGAATAGATCAAATAGGAGTCCTGTTTTTTGGGGTAACTCTTGGAAAATAGGAATGATGATGATGATGAGAAGCTAATAATCAGCAGGAATAACACTGTTAGGAAGGACCATTGTGTTGTGAATTACGAAATATAGAACAAATTAAAATCAACATAAATTTCCAATGCCATTTTCGCATTTTTAATTGCGGACTTCCTTCAGTTCAGTTAGTTTACCTTGTGCGAAAAAAAACTAATCTTTGAACTGACCACGGATTTTTTTTGGATAAATAAATTATTAAATAGATTTGAGATGAAACAATGTACGAATTCGACTTTAGATCTCCCATCGCATGTGAAATCCCAATTTCTAATGTTTATTTTCAAAGCTCAGGTCAATACCGGTTTTACGCCTTGTGAGCCCGATTAGCGCGACCGACAGACCGAAAATCCATTTTATGAATGCCTTGTTTTATCAGCTACTATCCTAAAAAAATGATTATGATTACTCTTTCCCTGTTTATCAAGATAGTGTGAACACATAAGCCAAAAAGCACCCAAACCAGCAGCAGCAAACCATACGCATATAAATTTATGCATACCTCCGGAATAAGTGGATGAAGGATGAGTTCACAACGCTTCTGCTGTGTTTTGTGTATTTAAGCGTAAAAAATACACATTTTTAATCCCATGAACAAAATTCCAGTTTATATATAAATACACAAGAATTTTACCGGATAGAATCGTTGTGCTTATAAAATAATAATAATAATAATAATACAAAACTTCAATTCAATTAATTCATCATATAAAATAGTATAGGTATGTACCTCTGTCATCATATCATAATCAAGGACTGTGTAGCATTTCATGTGAAATGAAGTGCTTCGTCGTTCAGTCTCCTGGAAATATGAAGTACAGAATATATTTTACTCTGTTAGCTACAGAGTCACAATGCTTAATAGCTGAATTTGAAAAAAATAAAGATCTCTGCTTCTGTTTTCTGATCTGAATTAATTCCTTTACGTATCACTATTAAACCTGCTTATGTATCTGTGCAAACTTACAATGTACCTCTTTTACATACCCCAATAGACCAAAAACCCCAATTGTATTCGGGTTTTGTACCAATCACATACCCAAAAAAAATGTTTAAATAGCCGAAAAAAACTTGGTTTAAAACTTTTCGAAAATTCCTGGTTTGCGAAAACCCAACAAATGAAGATCCCATGTTGACAAATTGCGATACGTTCTTTTGCAAACCTACTCAATTTTAAATGTTAAACTGCGAAATCATAACTTGACTTTAAGGCTTCTGATAGAGAAAAACTCCACACCTAGGACGGAGTTGACAATAATTATTGGTAAGGCGGTGCTACATTTGTCATACTATTAAAAAATATGGTCAAAGCGCTGCATTTTAGCTTGTTTGTAATATTCGGGTTTCGGTGTATTTTGTTGGGGTTTGTGATCATTCGAATATTTTTATTAGGGTATCTGATGTGGAATCTCCTACCTATCTTTATGGTTGTTGTTGACTATTAATAAGTACAAGAGCATTTGCACACACCCACACACACACACATGAGGATATATTTCAACTCAAATTCTCACTCTACCAGTTCAGAGGCACAGCTCATAATTTTGCTAATTAAATTTAGAGCATTAATGAAATCTTACGTGTTTTTGACCTGAGCTGACGATGAGCATCCGTGAAGGAGGGGAGACCATTATAAAGACCACGAATCGTAGTCCACGATGCGATGGTGAGAGAAAATGATATATGAGATGGGTGGCAACTTGATGTATTTATGCACACATGGTGTAAATTAATAGAGAAAAAGTAAGCGGGTTAATATGTATGTATCTCTCTATATACTCTCCAGAGTCTCTATACTTAACTCAATTTTTTTCTGCTTGACAGCTAAAAACTTGTATCATTCCATTCATGCGTAATAGTGGCTTCCGCAAGAGCAACAACACAGGTAAATGTATATTCTATACCCACACCCACCACCACCACCATGAGATTATATTTTTTGTGAGTGATGATGCCATCACGAAAATTCTTACACGTATTACAACAACAGTAGTAGCGGTAGTAGGAGCAGCAGAGGAAAAAAGGTATTACAAATAACATGGGACATATATATTCCCTGTCCTCTGTCTCTCTCTCTTTCTCTCTCTGGTGGAGTAAACCAAGTGAGAAATAAGAGTGGAAGAAGAGTTGGTAGGTATTATATGCATTTATTAATAGAATAATCATACTAATTACTACAAACTGTAGTGCACTACCATCACCAACCAAGACTTTTTGTGTGTGCTCATTAATGAAAATGCTCATATAATTCAACTTTTGTATCATTGTCAGTTGATATATACACAACTGTAAAGTAAATATTGTACTATATAAACAAAGGCATAAGGAGACATATTATATTGCCACTACCACTAAAAAATTAACGAAGCAAGGTGGAAAAAGAGAAGGAGGGGATTTTCACATAAATTATAATTTTCCAGGTCATAGACTTATGCATTCCATTGATTAATCCTTTTTTCCTTTTAATAATACAATACTCACAACATCAGCAAGCTTTCACTGAGCTCTGCACAACACAAAACATAACTATCTTTTTTTATGAAAGAGCTACGACCTTATATTTATCTCTTTCTCTCTTGCAAAATGTTGTACTATTTTAATTGGTACTCCTCACCAACATAATTAGAACTTAGAGATAACTACTAGTGCTGATGCTCATACTCATCATAAACCTTGTGATGTTGTTGTTGTTCTTGTTGTTGCATGTTGGAAGGAGAATGCAACGACATTTAGCATAAAATCATTAATGATGTGGCGCTGCGCGTTTTGAAATGTTCTGTTTTTTTTCTTAAATGCGACAATATGATAGCCAGGGCGGCTTGTAAAAGTTTCATGCTTGCTCATTGCATGGCACATACTATCCCTCCCTCCAACATCTACAGTTACCTGGATCAATAGCGAATTATAATCACAACTTGACTAGAAAAGCTCCTATGGTAACTATACCTATCGGTCAAAACCTCACAAAACTTATTACAGTAAGCCTTACATGTAGCTCTCTGGCATGCATGTGATGGGAATCTCACAAGCCGAGTATACATCCTTTATTTTTTGATGATGATGATGACATAGACAAGACGTGGGGAGGAGGAGAGAAGACGAAACTAATTCTAGTCCATCGTCCCCTTTTCTTTCTTACGTAAGTCGTCATATTATAGTGGAGTGATGCCTGCTGCCCACCTTATCCTATAGAGTTTCGCCCCTTTCATGCTGTATCCACTATGTTGCTAATTACTAATATCATAATTCAATTGGCACGTTTCATTACATTGCAGTATCATCATCATGCTCATATATGTATATACACATAGCATCCTTCTTAAAGCACGTCAGTTCATACATCTCAGTGCTTCTACCTCCAAATCCAACCTTACTGTCCATTCCGATCATATGTCATGTATATGGCTGCTGCTGCTGTAGCTGCCAGATTTTTTTTAATATAGGTAACTTTTTTTTGTAACTCATATTTATTATTATTATATTATGTTTTCTATGAAAAAGGAGTGTATTTTAGCGTCTTTATAACAGCGTGTCTAACTAACCATTTTCCATTTCCAGTTATGGAGGCATGCAATATTATAATCCTTTTTTTTAAACTCGACAGCAGCACTCATACATGTACATAATATGATGAAGGGAAGGAGATGGAGAAATTCTTAAAAAGCTAGTTAACTAAAAAACAAATTTCTTCCTCCTCCATCAACATCATCATCATAAACTTTGTATGGTGGTGGTGGTGTGGTATACATACGTGAGGTTTTGGTTGTTAGCTATTGACTGTATTTAAATAACCGAAACAGGAAAAGCTGAATATATAAAGAAACGATACAAAATATAATTTAAAAAAGCCAGAATGAAAACTTTTCTTATTGCCGGTAATAATAAATTGTGTAAGAGAGGCACAATATGCATGTATGTAGGTATGTAAATGTACACACATGGAAAGAGAGAGAGAGTAATTATAAGTTTTGCTCATACTTGAACGAGGAAATTTTTTAAATGCCCGCGTGTGTGTTGTGTGCCTGCTTAAATAAAGAAAGATTGAACATGGCATAAAGCCATGGACAAAAGTTATAATATTATGCTTTTTTTTACTAGGCAGCAAAAACGGCAAATGAAAATGATGGTGTGTGTATAGTGGTGGTGGTAGCGTTTTTGTACGTGTTCTTTTCACACAGGAATAATATCTATCAGGCATCTTTATGATCCTGGATAGATATGACCAGATATGGTTTTCATGGGACATGCAAGGAATATGATTTGCTACGAGTTTGCAGTGCAACAAATTTATTGAAGGACCTTTGTAGCAAACATATAGATACATATATCCACACATATATATATAGAGAGAGAATATATAAGAAGAAAGGATAATATATATGCGTTTTCAGATAAAACTAATGTATGTGTATAATAATATACATACATAATATTATGCAGATAGTTTACTATATGTATTTGTATTATATAGTACGTTATATGTATACATATTATATGTTTTAAGTTCATTTTCTTGTTTCCTTTTAATACTGTGCTGGAATGGGGCTGGGTTGTCAGAAAATTATTCCCCGAGAAGCCTTTAAATAAGTCGAATAGTAGCAACGCCCGCTTGAATACTTTGGAGAAATAAAATGTATGACGACGGCAGCCCAGTATTTTCTCTCTCTCTCTCTCTCTCTTTTCCTTCTAGCTTTGCTAACTACTAACTAACTACACACACATAACTTGGTTGAATGGGTGAGTGAGAGAATTTTTTTTGCTGGCGCAGTTGTTTTGTTTGGGTATATAAGGATATTATTATAATATTCGTCGACATCCTCCACAAACACACACACACACACACCACATAGGAAGATGCATGCTCTTGCATATTAGTTGTAAGTATATATACCTTAAAGTCAACCAAAAAACGACACGAAGAGAGAGAGAGAGAGAGAAATACGAGTTACTAAACGAGAATTACTTACTTTAGTGAAGGAATGAATTAATGCCCATCGTCATTGTATAAAATGTGTTTGTGTATAAAATAAAACGGCATAAATACAGCAAGAGAGAGAGAGAGAGAGAGAGAGAGAGAGAGGTAGAAAAAAAGAAGGATATTATATAAAACACTTTTTTTTCTCTACCTTTTTGATGGTGTGTTGGTGCCCATGCTACAATCAAATCATGTGATTGGTCATTATAATAAGCATTTTGAATGCTGATGTTATTCATTTGGGAAAATACTTTTCATGTAAACTACCCACACAACAACAGCATTAATTTGTGACCTTTTCAAATGAAACATTACTACAGTTTTGTTGTGAAAACGCAACACATATATATAATAATATGTAATATGTACATTGTAGGTATGTGTGTGTAGCTACTGATTAAGCGAAACAAAAAAAATTATATGGGTGTAGGCGTACATTTTCGTGGCATATCACGAAATGGAGAGAGAGAGGGAGAGAATAAACGACAAAAATTATTTACATCTTTCACTTCTGCTGACTTTTTTTTGCTATGCATTCAATAGGAAAATGGAATCAAGCACATATTTCATTTGAATTTTTTAACTACATATTTATTGGTCAACTGATGAAGGTTATCGTGGTATAAATAAAAGCAGCCACGACGACGGTAGCACATTATATTATCGATAGTATAGTGTTTACTTTGTAGTGATTCTTTAACACTGGCAAAACGAAAGCCTCAAAAGATTTTTTTATTAATCACATAAAAAGGCAAACAGCACGATTATTTTCAGTACTTGAAGGCATATAGTAATAATATAGATATGGGAATATGGGCAATACCTAAGCAGCCTGATTGACGCTCTTTGTGTAATTGATTTTTTTGCTATTTTTAAATCCCCACAGGAGGACATTGCATTGTGTGATGACGATAGAGTCGAGTCTAAAAGCAAACATTGTAAAAAAAAATATATATATATCTCGCTTTTTTTTGTATATTCCCATAATAAACTACTACACAACGGGATATATAAACTGTATTTATATAAGTCCAGAGGAAGCGGAGATGGGAAAAGCTTTTTATATGAATGTTCTGACATTTTGCACGAGAGAAACAAATTGTCCCACTGACCGTCGTCGTCGTCGTCAATTCGCTCGAGTGAAATTAAAGTTTTGGTTATAATATATAAGTCATATAAAGATATAAATAAAATAAGCCTATGTATACAATAATAGCTTGTATATGCTTGTCTAAAGAAAAAAAATTATTATAGTTCCTGTTTCTAAATTAATCCCTTGCAGTAACATAGCCGTATAGTTTTTATTTTACCTGATTTGATTATTAATGCAGCATTTAAGAAAAACTACATGATGTCCTGCAAAAAAACAATAAAAAATACTATATAATTATATGATTTTCTGCTTCATAGCTCTCGCGTATTGCTCTCAGAGTTCAACCTAATAATCATCATCATCATCAACAACAGCAAAAAAATAAGAATAATAATGCCATATGTTAGATTGTTTAAACCTGTCCTCTGTCCTCAAAATCTAAAATATTATTTGGGAATTTCCAAGTAAAAAGACAAACACTTGTATTTTAAAAATATATATGAGTATGCACACACATACGTATACATAATGCATGATGATGAAAAGATGAAAATGTTTCAAGTTCATTATTGCGTGAAATTGCCACCGATTTCATTTACCATATACCTCCGGATGGGCGATGTCGTTATTGTCGTCGTCCAACAACTAGCTACATAAAAATCTACAGATATATATTTTTTATATGCATACTTTTATTTTATTTTTTCTCCTTGTCTCTATTTCCATCACACAAGCAACAATAGAAAGTAACAATCAGTAAAAAAAAATGTAAGTATATATCTAAATGCTTCTCTCTATCGTTTTTTTTATTGCAATATGTTAAATAGTAGTCTATTAATGTTGAGCATTTAAATGGAATACAAAAAATGCTTTTGGCCATGTAGTCGTGAATGGACATGAAAGCAATATAAAATACTCAAAAGTAACTGGTTGTAAAAAAAAACTGGAAGGGACAATTTTGTACATTTTTATTGCGACGAAAGTAAACACCGGTTGTTACAAATGGGAACATGTCTCCACATACGACATACACACTAGACACGTATCTTTTTTATTTACAACAATGAATCTTGCTCAGAAAAAAAAGTCACCATCAAATTCTCAACATCACTCCATTATTTTAGGGTTTTTTTCTGTCCTTTTTAACCTTGGTCCTCATCTCTGGACGGGTAATAATAATAATAATAATACTGTGTAGTTCAGTGTTATATAATGACATTATATTCAGTGAATTCCTACTTTAACC
Source organism: Zhuqinia jingwanae (assembly GCA_027744095.1). Classification (NCBI taxonomy): domain Eukaryota; kingdom Metazoa; phylum Arthropoda; class Collembola; order Entomobryomorpha; family Paronellidae; genus Zhuqinia; species Zhuqinia jingwanae. Next base: position 13,533 of record JAHZNC010000973.1, read on the forward strand.
CCTACCATCATCATTATTATCATCGTCATCACCTCACCTCTCTCAGAACAACAGAGTCGTTACAATAATAAACGTTTTAATGACATTGAAAAAAAAATACAGATTTTGTTTGGCTCTATTGTTTTTTTAGTATGCATCTGGCGCTGTTAGTCAGGCTGTAAATTCACAATTTTTTTCCTAGTTTGTTTCAAGTTAGGTTGTTTGGTAGGTAGGTAGTAAACACCCCCGCATAATAAATATACAACAACAGCACAACATGCTACATGTGTGTAGGTATGTAATCACACTTTTTTATAATGCAAGATGATAGTAAACAGCCTATTTAAATTTAATGTTTCTATTAACTATTTACGGCTAAATGCTCATTGTTTTAAAGGTAAATGATGTGTGAATGATAATTATTATTATTGTGTTGCTTGACTATCTAATTCACAGATAGTCACTCATTCTTATATACATAATAATATGTAGGTATGTAGTATTATTATTGTTGAAGTTTGTTGGGAGCTGATTTTTATTTTAAACATTATTTTATCAATGCCTTGTCCTGCTCAGAAGAACGTTACAGGTTGGGTACAGGTTCCTTGCACGTATTAACAAATGGTCTACTACAAGCGTACTATTCAAGATATTTATCTACACTACAATTCCAATAAAACGTAGCAAAAGCTTTTTCTTAGACGTCGCCTAATATTATCAACTGCTTTCGTAAAAACGATTAATCTCTAATACTTGCGATGTGTAGTTGATTTGTACTGTGTACAAAGTAAATAATGATGATAGTGTCGTGCGAATTGCATTGACTAAGTATTCCGAATCACCACTCAAACAAAAAAAACTTTTTGTATAAATCATAATATCGGACCTTCCCAGGTCAAGCATTGGTCACATTACATTTAAACAATGGAGCAATGTGATGAAAAAATTAAAAGTAAAAAAAAGTTTAACTTGTTTGCTAGTGATGATGATTGATAATAATGAAATGGTATTTGCAAAAGTCATACATGTATTAGCAATGCATCCTCATCGTGTCCTCACTTTTGACAGGGTTTTGGCCATGAAATTTTTTTTCTGACCATATATGTACGTATATTTAAATATCCCTATATAAAACCTATGAGCATTCATCAGCAAACTGTTTTTTTAAAGGCTATTCTTACAATTTGCTTAAAAGTATGTTATAGGTATGTATGAAAATCGTATATTATTATGAATGTGGGTATAAAATACTCTTATGCTATATGATACACTACACCCAAGCAATAATAATGGGGATGATGATAGAAGCAAAGGGTAAAGTGTAAGTAAGAAGATATACATATTACAAGTAGGAAGATGCTACAAAGAGGAAAGAAGGGGAGGCTCAACTGGGAGCCATGATGATTAATGACATGTTTCAGACGACACATCCGCATATTGGGTGTCGCCGCATTTCCTTTAAAAAATCGTCATATTTGCCATCATATAATGCAGGCAGGGGATACCATATATCATAATGACGTGTGGATCGTCAAGATATTTTGTAGGAAAAAAAAGAAGGGAGATGGAGAGAACCACTTTTGTACTTTTTTTGTACATGCTTAAATATATTATTATTATTATTATGATATACAAAACAATTTTACAGCTAAAAATGCACACAACTTGTTCTCGACCATCATTCTCGATAGGCAACACATAATCAGTGCACTGACTAATAAAATGATTACTAAATCTGGATTTTTTGGATTTGTTTCTTGACGACGCTGATGCACAAACGTAAGTTTTATGCTGAATTCCATCCTTGTACTGTTGATAAGAAATAGAGGAAAACGATTGTTACATACTGCGATTTTTTGATATTTTCTAATAACATGTCATGAAATTATGTAGAATGTAGATTGATTTGGATGCACTAATTCGTCCTTCCAGAAGAAAGAAGAATACTGCTACTGCCTAGATATTTGGTGTAGTTTCTTTCTGCAGGATAAACTCTCATCATCGCGAGTCAGTGGGGAACTGAAGTTGATCTAAAAAATCTAAGTATATTTTTGAATAAATGTGATGAATGTAATTTAGATCATTAGAGCAAGCAAATAAAATTTAAAAAGTAAATCAATTTAATTGAAATCGTCCAAGAAAAACTAAATATAGAAGGCGTAAAAATCTTGACAAAACTCGCAGAAATGTATGAAGTGCGTTTATAAAAATATGGGAAAACGCTTTGTACCAAAATGATTTCCAAGCTCATCATTTTGATTGATTGATTGTTTTTGCGTTGTGATGTAGCAATCTATTATTTTTGTAAAAAATACATTGCTTAAATATGAGAGTCTTTGAATTTAAAAAAAATGTAAAATGGTTGTTTAATAAACAAATTATGTATTGAAGTGACGCCAGTATTAATTTGTTTTAACAAACATTTTTTGAATTGTGTGATGAGATGAGTACCCACTGTAGTAATTTACGACACATAGTTCGACTGATTTACATTACTTCCAGTGGAGTTACTAATAAAAGTTACAGGTATTTTTTGACGTGCATTTTTGTATACGTACGATGGAAATGCAGACAACTGCGACCCCAAATTATTGATATAACATTGACCTTTGTTTTCCGCACAAGCCAATGTCATTTACATACCTGAATACTTTAGGTGAAACAGCAGATCATATATAACGGGAGTAAAAAAATATAGTTTTTTTCTACTTATTTCAAGTGGATGAAAAGTTGAAAGTTGGATTACTTATTAAACTTGAACAGTTTTACATTTGGGACAAGGGACACCTTAAGACTTTGAACGATAAAATAATTCCAAATTTTCATTAGTATCTCCCTCTGTCATACAGCATGTTTCATTAATTGTGGTAAAATTAATGTACGATATTGCACATTATACAATAAGCTTTTCACATACCTTCTTCACTAGTACTACGACAAATTAAAGTTTGCATAGCTGAATCCGGTTTAAAATAATCCTTTCTACTTTTATTTGTGTACCTTCTTTTAGGAAAGAGTTTAGTTGAGTGAAAATTTCAGCAGAAAGTAATGTACGAAGAAAAAACTTACAAAATAAGATGGGACGACAGGGAAATTCATATATGTATATAAGCAAGCATGCCTCTTCGTCTAATTTCCTTTGTCTCAATGGAGCAATGAAAATGGCAATTCTAAAAATTGTCAGCATTTAAATATAATATAAAAGATACCTACCTACCCACCTATACACACACAACAATCATTTCTCTCATTACGACATGCCATGCCCCAAAAAAATGAAATCTTGTGCATACGCCACTACAACTGCACGCAAAATTATTATTACGATTATAAACTGACTAACAGTAGTACACCGTACACAAACACACGCTGTCCAGATTATAAGAATAATTTTGCGTGCCTCTTTTCAGAATTGGATAAAATTGTTCCTTTAATTCTTACATAAACCCATGCTGTACTTATGTATATACGTATATATAACCCCAATGGAAAAAAACTTATTTTTTTCCGCAGGATATCGTCGTGCATAATATTACTATTATGTTTTTTTGTTATACATACTTTACCACATATCGACAAAGTAGTACAATGCGATAATAAAAGAAAATTATGTTGTTTATTGCATTCAGAGCATTTTATATTGCCTACTTACAGCCAAAGAGAGAGAGAGAAAAAAAAGTACAACATGCAATGCAATAAGACACGGTATATCACGCACTGATATTTTTTTCTTCTCCGTACCAAGAAAAATGACATCCTTTTGCTTTCTGCTTCATCTCTGTTCTACTGCCATGTACCATAACGTTTATACGCAAGTATGTATAATAATAATAATAACAAAATATATTTTATATATAATATTGCTAAGAATTTTTTCATATACAAGATGAAAGTGAATGTGAACGAGGACAATTTACTGCATTCTATATACATATATTATTATACTACACCAGTACTAGCACCTACCACACTTGCTTATTCCAAACTGGCTTGTTTTGTGTATTTGTACTACTTACCAGAAAAGTACTACTGCATGGCATACCAAAGGAACAGAGAGGAGACCCAGGGCAATCAACTTCCGATACATGGAACGTGCATGTGTGTGGAACAAAATTCATAATAAAAAAAGCCATATTATATGAAGCATGCAAAAAAATATAGAAGCATATAATATGTATAAAAAATAATAGTCTTATTGATAAAATATACTACACACTGCGCACACTGCAATAGTAGTGCTAGTAGTATTAGTACAAGTATTCCCAATTCTCCGCTTCTTCTAGACAGCAATGTGTGTGTAGCGTCGTCGTCAGTTCACTGAGTGTGTGGTGGAGCAGCAACAGCAGCAGCAGAGCAGCAATCGAAGTCTTCCAAAAAATAAATAACAAAATTATATCTGCTACTCTCTGCTTCACAGATAACTTGTTCCATTTTTATATTTTTTTATAGTGTTTCAATATAAAACACTATACATAGGTCGTTATATATGGAACCTACACACATCATTTATCATCGAATGAAAGGAAGGGAAATGAATGTATGTAATATATCTAAAGTGTATATGTACCTATCTTATATTCTTATATGAATGACTTTTCCCGCAGGAGACATGTGCATGCCTTTGCAAGACAGAATCCACCGATTATTATTTTTCTCTCCACTGATTCAAAAAATATTTTGTATCTTGCATCACCACAAGTGCAAATTACCAAATAAGTAAGTCAGGCGAATTAAAGCTTTAATGCTGTTCTGCTGCTGCTGCTGGGATGAATAAAAAATTGTAACCCAAATTAGATATATATAACTAATTCTTTAAGTTAATCACAAAATAAGCTTTTTCATCATTTTTTCTCTCTTCCAACTATGGAGTGAATCTAATTAGCCAAAGAAAAACAAAAAAATCATTACCACGTAACATCAAAACTGACACGTACAACTTTTTGTCAGGATTTTTTGGTGTGTATACATACACACTTCTCTCAACTGGCGGAAAAAAATGTTCATAAAAAAACTAAATCCCTTACGTAGGTTTAAGTATGCATGTATGTAAGTAGGATTTATTTTTATTTACGTGAGTAGTGTGCACATTAACTTTGTTGACAGACTACCAAACAGAGAGAGAGAGAGAGAGTGAGCGTACATGGGTAACACTTCATCATCAAAGTAAATGTAAAATGCCTACAGAGTGAATGCCATGCAATGATATGTAAGATGTAACACGGTAAAGGCCTCATGGGAAAAGGTAATCGATCATCTCACGGTCAACAGAGTATAGTTTTCTTCGTGCAGCAGCAGGAGCAGACTCCTTCCTCAATCCACCATCCACCACCACCACCACCGTTGCCGCGACCGAAAACAACGAACCAAGCAGGCACTCCATATAGCCATATACCCACCACCGTTCCCGTTGTACCCAAAACACCCAAAAATTATTATGCTCACTCTTTTTACATATCTGAATGGTGGTGTAAGAAGCTAGGCTGGTGATGATACAAGCGAAATACCTATGTACATAAATATAAAGCAGCAGCGACACTACAAACGGCAAAGAAGAACGGGAAACAAAAAAAACATAATACATTTTGCGTAGCAGTGACCCTTTCACAATGTACACAGGTACACATATTATGATGATGCTGATACGGTAAAGCGTAGCAGAAGCAGCATAAAACACAACAGAGAAGAGAAAGGAAAGTGTTGCGTTAAATGTAAAATTCAAATGCATATAGTAATAGGAATAATAATAAATAGTACGACCCGCTGAGTATATGGCATATTTTATATAAAAATATGATGTATGCATATGTATATACAGTGGCTGTAGCAAATAGCAAGTAGAAAAGTGAAGCAACCACTTTTATTTCATTTAACGTGTAACACCGACCATTGTTCCATTCCAGTACCAGTGTGCCAGCGAGAGAATGGAGCAGTTTTTATAATAGCTTAAAGAACACGTTTATAGCAAGAGCAGAAAAGAAATAAAAATGAGAGAGAGAGAGAGCACCAAGTAAAGAAAGTATGGAAAGGTTATCCTTTGCCATATATGCATGCATGCATGCATACATGCTAGTTAGCTTGCTTGCTTCCCAGAGCTCCTCCGCTCTTGCTTCAACTTTTTGTTGTTGCTTTGCTTAGCTTGCTATCGACTCAGCGATGATTTTCATTCACAAGTGGGACAAGAGAGACTACCCCCGAAAGTTGGCGCAAGATCCCCACCTGCCACTCCGTTTACGCTTCTCTGGTTCAGCCTATCCAAGTGAATGGGCCAGGGAAAGTCTTGACAAGGTCACGTTCAAGAGTCATCCCTTCTCCTCCAAATTAAGCCCCTTGCCCCTACTTTTCGGTGAGTATCTTATCGCCCAACTAATTACCCTGCCAGGATAAAGCATCTCAACTGAAAACCGGCGGGGATATCCCCTCACCTGGGGAAACCCTCTTTGGAGCATACCCCCAGGAATAAATGGACTCTTCCACTCTCATGCAGCTGACTGGCGTACTCCTTTACTATACTTATACGCAACCGTAGTTTTTTCCCCTTTTTGGACCCTAGTAGTAGTATTCCTTGTACAACAATATACTATACTATATTACTACTACTACTACTACTCCTTACTACTACTACACACATATTTTCTACACGGGTGTGTATTGTGGTGCTACTACTACACACAGAGCTCTTCACTGTAGCTCCTTCTCTCTCTCCCCAAAAAAACCCTTCTTCTCCTTCTTTACTACTTTGCTCACGTACGTACGTCGTGTCTACGTACGCTACGTAGTAGAGTTGTTTCTACTACTACGCTCCTCTCTCTCTCTCTCCCACAATCCACTACTACTACTACTACTACTGCCAGAAATGTACGTGTGTGAGAGTAATAGCGAACAGTATACTCTGCAATGCTTGTTCTTCTTCTTTACCTACTCGTGGATAACGTACTACGTAAGAGTACAGTGAGCTGAGCAAACTCTCCATCCATCCTACTCCCATTCTCATTCTCCCTATCCTTTTCTTCCCTCATTCCATTTTTATGGACCGGTTTAGAGAGAGAGTCTGCCTCAGTTCTTACTTTGCTGCCGAACCGAGCAGTAAAAAAAATTTCTTGTGGAAGGAGAGTCGACGTTGTCGCATTTATTTTATATGGATTTTTCTCCTTTATATATAAAGTACATAACATACATTCTTACTTTTTTTCAAGCAGTTCTTCTTCACTATTACATATTAGAATCGTGTGTGCCTAATATAAAAAAGAGGGATATGTATGTATCAAACGTAAAAAGAGTTTGTGTGTGTACATATCTTTTTTTTAGGATACAACTTCTCAGCGCGAGCATCACACGCATAACTCTCTATTCTTAAAGCAGGTATATATTTCTTTCTACCTTCTTCTCTACTCCATCTTTCATAATAATTATAATTACTACTTACATGTGAAAATATATTATTGTAATGATAATATTTTGGACAATGCTTAAATATTTATAAAATTATTAATTGGCCTACCTATTAATATAAGTCTTATATTAAGGCAGCTTGAATTTTTTATATAAATATGCTTATAGGTTGGCATGCATTTATTTCGCTGCTAATTGTTTACACTTCCCGAGCGAAACTACAATCTCCTAATCTGGAGAAGTGTATAAGCTTGAGAGTACAGCAATAAAAATATACGTCGTCACCATCAAACATTTTCTGATCTGATTACCATCATCAAGTTGGGATTTTAATATTGATAATTTTAGAGCAGGTTTTCAGCAAATCATTATTTATTTGCCGACATACACATGTTGAGTTACCCATATATTTTTGTAATGAATGAAAGTACAACAATACAACGCACTCATCAGCTCAAATCCGCATATCCCTCAAAGCCAACTTGTATTATTTTTACCTATATGTAAAATGTAGACATGTACACTTTATCTGCGTATTGTCTTCCATAATGCCCATTTAGGTTTTATTCTGCTGGAAATCCCTACTCTCACTCCATAGCAGAGGGACGTAGATTGAGTATGTATAGGTAGCTATATAGCACACAGTGCCGTAGTTCCGCTGCTGGTGCTATTGGAAAGGATAACTACCAAAACGCGAATCACACACAATCGGTTAAAAATTTCTCTCTAAATTCGCTGCTTCTCTCTCTCTCTCTCTCTCTCTTGTACTTTTACCTAAACTTTCCAGCAGTAGCAGCGACAGCGAAAGCTCTAATTTCAAACACGGATAATATGCATACTTCTCTCTCTTCTTCTTTTTTAAGGATATTTAGTACGCAGATACAGTTTTTTCCTTGAGCTTTTTCCATTGCAAAAAAACCCAAAGCATTGCACTTGCTCGTCTCGCACACTCCACAAACACTCACACTCTCAAACCATCCAGCAAAGCACAAGCATTCCAGAAAAGCAGAGCTCGAGAAAAACCAGCAAAGTCTCAGTTTACACACACACGTAAAAACTCTCAAGCTCACTACTCACTCTGAGAGAACATAGCTCTCTCTCAGCGAATAGCGTTTTTTAAGCAAGGAAACCTGGGAATGGAATAAACGGAAAGTATACGGCAGTTGGGAGCTTCTCTCTCTCTCTCGCTCTCTGCAAAGCGCTCGCTTTGCTCGCAGAACTTGTTTCTTTTCGTGGTTTCAAGCGAAGCTCTCTGCTACAACTTTTCTTGATACCAGCGCTGCTCCTGCTTCGCTGCTGCTCCCGTCTTATTCTCCTTTTATTCGCTGACTATTTCACTTCACATCTCAGTTCACTCCTTGCAGCACACGTGTCAACATCTCTCTGGAGCAATTCTCTCGTTTTTCACCAATTTTTCATTCATTTTACTCTACATTCTCTTCTCAACATATAATATATTTCATTTTGGTACAACGACGTACGTATCGTTCGCAGAGAGAAGGACGAAGAAAAAAACACAAGTCCAACAACAAGAAAAATAGGGGAAAAGGGAGATTAAAAAAACGCAAGTTGAGCAACGAGAAGCAAAAATCTTCTCTATGTCCCCTCGCTCCTCTCACACTCTCTGCATCTTTTCTCAAGTTTTTCTCTTTCGTTTGCAAGCGTGGTGTGTGTCTCACCACTTGTAAGTTTTTTTTATCAACTTACTCATTTTTACTTCTTCTTTTTTCAAGTGAAAGCAAAAAAAATCTGCATATATTCTACTCTACATTCATTGCCATTTTTAATACCTGGGTGCCTATAAAACTATTTTAAATCATCATCACCCATACAGGAAAAAAAACTTTTTTTTTATAATTTCGTATTTATTCTTCAAAACTTGATAATAAACAATTAAACAATTTTGATTTTAAAAAACAGGATTGCCATTTAAAAAACACAATTTCTGGACAAACTGTATCATCATCATTATCATCAATTGTGCAAAAAATAACTTTGTGACTTTTTTTAACGTGTTACATTGTAGTATTTAAAACGGCTTTTCAAACGGCTACTTGGGAAATTTGAGAAAGTACGTGTGAAGTTACATAAAAAAGTAAGCAAAGCAAAGAGCCAGAAAAATAAATAAATAAAGTGAACCGTGAAGTTATAATAACTGGGATCAGAGGAAAAAGAAGAAAATATTGTTGTTTTGGGTGAGTGCGAGACAAGTAGACAGGCAGTCGTCAGTCGTCATTCTATTTTCTGTTTTAAGCTTATATGTGCTGATGCTGTGTTGCTGTTACGTCTGCTGCTAAAGTAAAGCTTTCGTCGGACTTAGAATTTTTTCCCCTTTTTCTTTCGTTCACTCGAAGCTTAGCTCCTTGTTCACTCTTTCCCTGTGCGTTTCTGTACTCCTTACATTGTAGATGGGTTGTTGGACTTAGAATTTTTTTTTCTGTTTTGTCACTCTCGCGGACTTACACATACACACAAACGTGTTTACTCCTTAAATGTTACCTGCTGCCTTCCCATTTACTACCACCACAGTACAATGTACATATATCTGTATTATAACCCGCATAAATAAGTAGTAAATACATTTTTTCTGTTCTACCTGTATTTTTTTTATACTTTTCAACATTGACGAGAATATATCAGAAAAATAAATTTGGTCAAAGATTGAATTATTTATTTGTGAATTTTGTGAATTTGGTTACAGTATAAAAATTTGTTGAAAGATTTTTTTACCAAAATTTGTTTTTAAACTTTTACCGAATTATTAGAACTAATCATATATTTAAAGAAGAACTGGAGGATTAAAACTTTCAATTTGAAAGTGGCTACCAATCGAAGATTGTAAGCGGATGTTTATCGGTATATTAAGTGTATAAACGATGCGTGTTCTCTAGATTACTACTACCCTTTTTTGTGCCAATCTACAAGACTCAAGTCTCAAGTTACCCAAAAATGAGCCGATCGCCGATTTCCTCCGTTGTTTTGCTACTGCTACGCTAGTACTAGTACTGCTGCTACTACTACTAGCGTCTACTACGTCACACAAACACATTATTTGGTATGCGACATAGCTTATATATATCAGATGCACACTTTATACTCCACTCCTTTTCCTTGCATCCTTTTTATCTTATCTTTTCCCCTTTTTTATTTATTTTTCTGCTGATTACAAACAACCAAATAAATAATAATTAGTTGAGTTAATAAAGCTGAACCTCATAATAAAAAATTTCGAGGCAACGGGCAAGAAAGACAAAAAAAAATCATTTTTGTTTCTAAAGGAAAAAAATGTTTATAACTGCCAGTGGCAGTGAGAGTAGTTGCAAAAGTTGAAGTTTCAAAAAAAAATAGATAAATATATTTATTTTTATTCACATACATACATACGTACATACATATACCCATTATAACATGTAAGATTATATTATTACGTCATAGTAGCTATCCCCAGCAAGTTTTCCCTATCTCTATCACTCCACTTCTACTATTCACTTTACTACCTACCTACCTATCTACAATATACACTGTACACCACTGTACTGTGTGTTGTTTTTTATCCCTGAAAAGAAAAAGAAACGAATAAGCTGTACAGACAGATCAAGTCGTGAATAAAAATGAAGTAGTTGCACTATCGAGTGTCATTGCCATGATCGTCTCCCAAGGCATTGTTTTATATTATTATTGTTTTATTCTTCAGCACACTCCCAACCAATCATAATAATCATACCTACATAACAACAATATACACAATACACACAAGCATATATACATACATGCATACTTATACACTCTAATAATTTTTTTTTAAATAAAATAAACAAAAAAAGGCATCTGTAAAGCAGCAGCTTTATGTAGGTATGTGTTATACGACCATAAAATGCCATTTTTTAAAACTCTTTTCCCCCGTCAAAACTTGTATATTAAACAATATATTATATTTTAATATGAATTGAAAACAAAAGACAAAAAGAACTTTTCAAAATATATATCTTTTTTGCCTCTCTCCCTCCCTCCTCCTCCCCAAAGTATAGTATGGTTTATATTTTTTTTCATGCAGCATGTCTGCTTCTGCTGCCTGCAAAGTTTAAAAAAAAACAAATCAATATGTATGCTAAATAGAAAAAAAAGTTAAAAAAAAGAGAGAAATAAGACTTGACATTCACATTCCTGCTACTACACTACCACTTTTATTCTTATTCTTCTTATCCTGCAGCAGCAAAACAACCAAAAGAAATATATAATAAAAATTGAACTCAAGTTAACAAAAAAACAACTGAACTTTCCTTCTTATTCTCTTTTCTTCTTATTCTTCTTTTTCCATAAAAAAAGAAGTCTTATCGAGAGAAAAAAACATAGGATACAACTTGTACACACATGCACATACATACCTATATATAATTTGTCATCATCTCTCATTCCAAAAAAAATTTTTGATTTGATATTCCACGTTCTTATATTTTTTTCTCATTCTCAAACAAATAGCAAACAACAATAAGAGAAAAAAATCCAGTTGTATGTTTTTGTTTGCAAAAAAATCTATATCTATTTTTCATTCAAGCACGTCCTATTCATTTTTCATTTTGTTGTATTTTTTTTTCCTTTGCATTTTTTCCCTTCTCTCTGTTTGCCTTGTCTCTACATTTTTATACTTTTTTTGTCTTTCTGGTACCATCATCATCATCAAGTTACTACTCTACTTACTACTACTTCTTTTTCTTCTTTCTCTCCTTACTATCCTCTTCTACCACCATCACCGCAATGCCACAAAAAGCAGCAACCTCACTTTACTTTACTTTAATAATAATAATATATCTATCTTTAACAAATATATATACAAGAAAAAAATTGCATTTTATAAGAAATATTTTTTTTGCTCTCTGGTGGACTCCTGCTGTCTTCTATGTTCGTATTCAGTCAGCAAGCATAAATTATGTTGCTCGTCTCTAAAGCTCAAAACATGTATATACATATACAGTCACAGTAGTCCTATGTAAACTCTTTTATATACAAACACAATTTTTTTTTGATATTTTCCTTCAAACAAAAAGAAAAATTTCTTTTCTTATGAGACTTGGTTTTACTCTCTCTCTCTCTCTCTTTCTATTTGTCTCTCTGGAGCTTCTCCTTCAGTTTTTCTTATATTCTTTTTTTATTTGATTCATTCGTTTTGTTCGATTTGTTTTTTTCCCTGAGACTTGTTCAAATTGAATTGGATTTCCCATTAGAAAATGTAAAAAGTTGTGTGTAGTAGTACCGTGTGTATGTGCATGAGAGAGCGAGAAAAGAAGAGGAGCGAGTCTTGTAGTAGCAGAAAAAGCAGCAACAGCAGCAGTAGTAGTAGTCGTCGTCGTCGTCTTGTACAAAAAAAGAAACTTTTTAGTGGAGATTTTTTTGTAGTATAAATTTGTGTAGTAGTTGCAGTAGTAATAGTAGTAGTAGTAGTAAGTCAACTTTAGTTTTAGCCAAGATTTGGATTTGAGTTTGTGTGCGTATAATTTTTTTTAGGTTGCCTACTTTGTTGCCTAAAATCCTACAGCCACATACCATTTTCAATTCACCACATGACTACTCCTACTATTTGTCCATAAAATGTATGTATGCATGTATATATGCATAATAAGCAAAAACAAATAGTACATGAATCTCCTTAAAATCAAACCTTGAATGAATAATAGTGTAGCATATACTAGTCTTGAGTCTTCGTCGTCAATTCTGTTTTTCTCTCCTTTTGTATGTTTTATTATTTCCAAACTTGTGGTTTGGTTTGGTTTTCGTTCGTTGCTCTCTCTCTCTCTCTCTCTCTTTCTCTCTCGTATTTATTCCACTTCCCTTTTCTCTCTCTTAATTGGCCTTTTTCTTATTGTTGTACTTGCCTTGTCATCCGAGAAAATTCATCTGAAAGCACTTTATATTGAAATTAATTTCTGTTATGAAGAAAATAAGTGGAAAAAGTTTTTTACGGCTACGTTGTGGGATGGCAAGAGTATTAGTTCCTGTTGTAGTAGTACGAAGGCTGTCTCAGTCAAAATAGGAATTTTTCAAAGCTGTGTATCTTTTGAACGAACGAACCAACTGACCTCTATTCACCCCCATATTCACCCCCTGAGTCTTCTACACTTCGATTTGGAGGATCTGTGATTCGTTTTTCATAGAATTCTGGGCATTGGTGCGAAATTCATTTTTTTGTGGATTTTGGCGATAATTTGAGCCACTTGACTTGTAGTGGTCGTTTAAAAGACTTCATCCACTGCGATGACTCCCTTTTTGTGGTAGGTTCATTGCGATGAACGTTTCTTTCATCTCCATTAAAGATCTGGTCTGAAAAATAATCTGGGTCGTTATTGTACAGTTGCATATTTTCAAGGAAAATCGAT
>JAHZNC010000975.1:0-14637 GCA_027744095.1 Zhuqinia jingwanae
AACAATGTATGCAAACAAAGCATACGGATCCCATGGATTATAACAACTCCATTGCAGTCAAGACGGAAAAATTCTTACAATTATCGCATATTGTATGCACATTTTAAAATTTTGACTTTTCAGTAGAGATTTAGTGAGCACTCATAGTGTAGTATGTGCTTAAATATATACAAAATATATGTATATACAATGTATACTTTTAAAAACGAAAATTTCTGCGGGAAATGTAGTTATGGTTGTTTGTATGCAATAATAGTGTTTGCGTGTTGACTTGAAATCCCGGTTCAATCGACTCAAAATCACACTTAAAGTCTCAATAAATAACAACTACAAAACATTATAATATGTAATATCATTTTTATATTATTAATTTATTAAAGCACAGGAGGATTTAATATTACAACGAAATAGTAACGGTATCATGATTATTTTTATTAACATTAAAGATATTATTTGGCATAAAAAGTTGTGATACATGAATGGCGGATAATGTATGATCAGTGGGCGAAACTGTTTTAATGGATGACACTTTTCCAGGATTAAAATGTTTTGCGAGTGCCATGTAAATGATAAGCTGATCTTGCATCCATTGATCCAGGGCTGCGCTAGAGTTGAGAAAATCTTTCACCTCTTGCTGAACTCTACCAATTCCATCAAAAACTTGATCCGGTGACGGATTTCGTCCTTCAGCCAAATTGGAAAATCCGGCAAAGCTGCTTTCGAATTCGAGCAAAAATTCCACAGACGCATAACTAACTACTCGCACTTCAATATCTCGTGTATCCGAAGAAATTTGCCTTTTAAACTCGGATATCATGTTTTTCATTTTATGTGGAACATTTAAAATTGCACTAGTTCGAAGAAGCTTTCCACGCTGTACAATTTCAAAAGGTCTAAACTGACTGGATGTTTGCTGTGGATTTACGAAGAGCTCAACACACCCTCCACCTCGGGGAAAGTAGCCAGGATTTCGCAATGTTGCAGTGAGATCGTAGCCCACAATATTTTTCATTGTTGGTAAGAAAACACGTTGAAGATAGTCGAAGCTTGGTGACTTCATGACATGGGTGCCACCAATTACGCGAATGTTGGATGGTGAACGAAGTGTTAGTAGGTAAGGTAGAATGCATTGCATACAGAGTGTGACACTTCCTGCTGTCACCAAATCTATTGTAGTTGACACCCCGTCACTGGTGGAAGGGACTAGTGTTCCGTTCATATCAAATGTAGTATCATTCTTTTTAGGTTTCTGTGTTGTAGTAGCTCCGGAGATTCTCATCATTGCCAAAATGCTTTCCAAGTGCTGGGAAGCAAGACCTGGATTAGGGCGATTAGCGCGAATGTTGGTTACTTGAATATTCCTTCGCAGCAAGCATGAATATGAAACAGCGTTGCGTATTATTTGACCTCCACCTTCGCCGTACGAACCGTCGACAAGTACGGGATCCTACAAATTATTATAAACAAAAAAGTGTGTGAATACGATTGGCATGTACTATATATTACTTTGAATAGGGTGGTTTATGTCATGCGCACTTTTTTTTAGTATTTACCTCTTCCTTGGATTCCATCTTAGATGGATTATGGATAATATTTTAATCCGAGATTACAAATTATTTTATGTGTCTAGGTCTCGAATTTCATACACCATGCAGTATATGCATAATTTCTAGAAAATATTTTGAAGTATTATGTGTATTTGTATATTAATTTCACTATATGTGAATCTTTTTTTAAAAATATTATTTGATTCCGGTTTAGTGTGTCATGATGATGATGAAACTGTCAGAATATATACATTGATCACGATAATAAGCGAAATCTTTTCAACATTTCCCCGAGTCGAAAGAAAGTGGTTCCACATGTTGAATACACACGTACTACTATGCATGTACAGTACAGATATTTTACTTTGCAATGGAGTTATACGTATACGGACTCATATATATGGAGTCGGAGTCAAACTCCGTAAACAAGCTACGAAGAACACCAATACAAACTGTATGATGGTAGCAACAACAAATAAGTTACCCTTATATAATATATATATTTCATTTTATCTATATCTGTAGTGTTGAGAATATATATAAGCTTGCAACAATACGCAGAAAAACAAAAGAAAAAAGATTTGATGCGTGGGAAGAAAACACGGGAGCTTATTCTAACAGCATAAAATTAAAATTAAAGTTATAACTACAAATATCCTCTTTTCCAAACTTTCTCGTCGAAAATCATGGCTTCGGGGAGGCGTTCTACTAGGTCTCAACTTAAAAGAACTCGGAATCCAGGCGTAAGTATTATGCAACAATGCAAAGTGTAACTTTCATTAAAACAATCCAAAATGGTACACAGGTAGCAGAAGTAGGTAGAAAATAAAAACCACTGCTTGATTTTATGTACCGCAGGATAATGAAGATTATCAACCCGTTGACGTTCCACAAGGTCAGCGTGAAATGAATCCTGAAGTTGGAATGGACATGATGATGGGACAAATGATGCTGCCTGGCAGCGCCGGGTGGCCGATGGGGGTGGGGATGGGGTATCAAGCCCCCACAGAAGGTTTTCTCGGCTATCAGTACCAGCATAACATGGGCTCATATCCCCCTGGTCAATACCCCCATGGTCAATACCCCCATGGTCAATACCCCCATGGTCAATACCAATATCCGCAACATTATACTCATGGTCATCAGCAGTATCAGCACCACCCCGTGGTAGACACCCATGGTGCAGTTGAGGAAGAGCCCGTACCAGGCACAAGCAGAAACTTGCGAGCAAGAACTAGTGGTGGAAATACAGGTACCGTGCCTGCTGGAAGAAATAGAAAGGGACCGATTGCATCTGCTGCAGCAGGTGCATCAACATCAGGAACCCAGGGAAAGGTTTCTGGGGACGATGATAGTGACAACGTGGATGGAGAAGAAGCGGCGACAACAACTAAAAAGGCGCCTCATGGAATGGTCCACAACACACTAACAGTGGATCAAATGGTGCAAAATTGTCTCTTCTATATGCTTCTTCAGCAACATAAAAGGATTCCCGTAAAACGTTCGGATCTCATCAAAAATGCAATGAACTCCCAGCACAAGCAGTTTTCAGAAGTAATGAAAAAGTTGGAATCCACACTGGCCGATGTTTTTGGGGTGGAGCTGGTTCGCATTGGGAAGGGCAAAGATAACTTACCTTGCGTTGCAACAGGTTCTATCGACGGTTCAAATGCTGCTGCAGAAGAGGAAGTGGAAGAGCAAGGTGTTGCTGGGAAAAAGAACAAGGGAAAAGCTGTTGGAAACGCCTCCGCAACCTACATTCTCGTCAGCAAATATCCAAGCAGTGTTTTTGATTCCAGCATGTTTATAATGGCGAGACGAGATCCCGAGGCAGACAGCAAGAAGACTGTTCTCTATTTGGTTTTATCTACCATATTCATGTTAAACAGGCCCATTGATGAAGGTAACAGAGCTGAATATTATAATTTTGTGTACATAATTAACTTTGTACAATATGTATGATGATAAATGTGTTTAACAATATAAAAAAATCTTTTTCCATCGTACAAGAACTCATTTGGAAGATCATAACCGACATGCAGTTTAGTAAAATGGTGTGTGAACGGAGAGATGAAATGAGGAAATTCTTGAAATCGGTGAGTATTTAATGTTAAAAATTAAATATTTCAAAATTGTGAATGAATAATTAACTCCTCTTTCCATTGATACATTTCCAGGAATTTGTTTCACCTGGCTATCTGAACATGGAGACGTTTGAAAATCAAAGTCACTCAAATGCAGCCAAACATTCTGCAAAAGATGGTAATAGCGAGGATGCCGGAGACACACCCAAAGATCTGTCGGATAATACCACTGCGAAATATTCTTGGGGGCCCAGGGCACACAAGGAATATTCTAAATACGCCATGTTAAAGTTTGTAACTGCGGTAAGTATTATGAATGAATATATTTTTCTTGGATTAAATGCACAGCTTGATTTTATCAGAGACTATGTAATTCATGACTGAGGTTGATTTTAAATTCATGTTTTTATATGTAGCGCTTTGCCGGAAGGAAAATGTATGAGTTTACCGTGCAGTATAACATGGTTCAACGATCACCAGACATAATAGATAGAGACGTATTTGGAGACCGGGATAGCGATGGCGAAAACCTCCCTTCTACATCAGCAGCTGCATTAGCAGCACAAAATGGATCAAATGGATCTGCTTTAAAAATCAAGAAAAAGGGTGCTGGAACTGGAGAAACGTTCTCCATTGATGGCGAAAATACTGAAACTGAAACTGAGGGAGCAGAATAAGTTTGCAGCAGAGAGATCTCTTCCCGACATGGGAAAACAATTTACAAACAAAAAGTAGTAACTGTTTAGCTGAATTTTATCTGACATGGAAATTNGAATAAGTTTGCTGCAGAGAGATCTCTTCCCGACATGGGAAAACAATTTACAAACAAAAAGTAGTAACTGTTTAGCTGAATTTTATCTGACATGGAAATTATGATATTAGTAGTTAAGCCATAAACGGCTTGTTTGTAAAGTGTTTGTATTTTAAATAATTTTAATACCCACATACCTGGAGAGTGTGCAAAACAGACTAAATAGGTAGTCTGTTTTCTAGAAACATTCCATTTTATTTCATTGACTAGACAGAATATCTTACGAGACTTTATTTAAAGAATATCTTATATGTTCACTATATATTTTAGAATAGTAATATAGTCATTGACTATTAGTCAATAAATAAAATTACTGCATATATGTATATTTATTTCTTATTTTATCGCCTTATTTGTTCACTTTACAACTTGAGCTCGGGCTGTTATTTGACATGGAGGCACTACAATTTCTGTTTGTGGCGAGTAAAATTGTTCTTTCCATTTCTTGCAATTGTCTTTTCCCATGCGCAAGCATCATTTTAATGACTTCTTCATCTGCAGTAGTTTGTCTCAGTCGAAATTCTGATCGTACCCAGCCAACCCACTCCAATTGTAATGGGTGTAACTTGTTGCTGCTAGATTCTAACGGAATTTGAGATCCTGGAAGGGGCCTCCATTATGCGCCGGAGTCTACAAATAAATAACAATGATGATACATCATGCATAAACTTTACCAACATTTTTTAATTCTTTTAAGCGCACGTATTTATTATGCTTGAATTATTACCGCATAAATCCCCGATAAAGTTTAATCACCTCGGTTCGAAGCATGAACTGTTTCAGAGACATCGGCGGTCTCTGGAACTGCTAATATAAATAAAGTAACGTGAATTTGAAGTGATTAGCGAGACTGGGATTGAAAGGAATCGAGAGGACACATTTTACTATCACTTAACATTCAATTCATGACATTACTTTCAACATTGTTAATGTTAATGAAGGCATAATGTGAAAATGTGAAGAATCCAAATCGCAAAGCTTTCCAACAATCGTTAAGAATGTTCCTTAGAACAAACCACACTTTGGAACGGGCTTTTCTCTAATTTCTCTAGTGATCAGCTGACATCAATGTGTAAAGCTGTATATTTACTCAGACATCTCCCTCATTCATTTCATCTCTTAGATAAATTAACATTCATTGTTTTAATAGCCGTTTTGGTGTCTATTACTGATTAGGGGATCTGGCAAAAACTTATCACTGACAAACTGGAACCAAATGAAAATACCCCACTTCCCGCAAAACATGCAACAGAGCAAAAGAGAAAGTCACACAACTGTTTTGCTTTGTAGGGGAAGTTCAGTGTTATACACCTATATACGATAAGTTAATTCTTCAGCAGAGGAATGTAAAATTCTTTGTTTTAAAGGTTAAATCTGAATCAAGTTACGATAAACCGAAAGGATGTAATTGTTGTGAACACGAGGACGCGGAAAAAAACCCTGCTGTATGATGGTTTCTTTTTCCCCGTTTTTGCATGTGAGGAGGATTGAGGAACGTGCATAATAAAGAGAAGTGCTGCTCCACACTGCAAATGCAAAATGCAATGCACACAGTAAACCTCCCGTTCGTTCATTTTCATGAAGCAGAAAACTTTCTCTTGCAAAGCTTTGCCCCTCTCTCTTATTCAACATTTCACTCACATTCCACTGGAAAATTATTGATCGTATTTTTTTGTCACCGGTAAAAGTACTCGTCCACGTTTCCCACCTAAATGGCTGATAGTACGAGCACATGAACTATATAGTTTTCAGGGGAAATTTTAGTGTTTAATTTTAAAAGAATAGAATAGAGTATTTAATTGTGGTGACATTAATCTGGGGCCCATCCTAGTAGTTCTACAATTCAACACCATGAAAAAATATAGCCCAATTAAATCTCCAAACGATCCAAAAGAGTATTTGGGGATACAACTTGACAATGACCTAAAATTGCTGCTCGTTAGTGATTTGGATTGTGATAAAGCTGCCGCTTCAGTGTCGGTTGGCGTTGGTAAGTCAGTTTTTTTTTGAAAGTTTGATGTAAACTGAAGGATATCATATTATGGCTTTTTCAAAAAAAAAACAAAAAAACAAGCATTTCCTTCCCCTTTGATCTCTTAGGAAGCATGCATGATCCTAACCACATCCCAGGCCTAGCACATTTATGCGAGCACCTTCTATCAATAGAGGCTAATGATAAAACCGGCAAGCCATAAGCCATTCAATGTTTTCATAGCTGAGCACGGTGGCTTGTTTAACGCATTTACTGCAAGGGACCAAACCAACTTTCATTTTGATATTGATCCAGTAGTATTCCCTGATGCCTTGCGAAGGTCATAAATCAAATGCCATTATCAGCAAGATTTCTTTTTTACTGCATTTATACGCTACCTTGTTGTTTTGAGATGTTTGTTGACTTTTATAGATTTTCGCGATTTTTTACAAGAATGCCAAATTTAACAGAAAAGGATATTGAAAGAGAAATTTTAATTGTTGATGCTGAGCACATGAGTAAAGTCAACAATGATGCTTGGAGGAAAATGGCAGTGGACGCCAGCACAGCAAAAGAAGGACATCCTTATCAACAATTTTCTACGGGTTTGTTTGATATTATTATTGCTTGTGGAGTAATCAGAAAACAGCTTTTTAGAATAATTCACTTTTCTCACTTTGTACATTTGACAAATAAGCTTTGTATTATGTTTTCTTGGAATACAGGCAACAAGGCCACTTTGTCTGAAGTTCCTAAAGAGAAAGGAATAAGTGTTCTAACCGCTGCCAGTGACTTCAGATCAAAGTATTATGTATCAAACATAATGGCAGTTGTAATTTATGCAAAGGACACATTAAAAAATCTTGAGGATCTCTGTGTCCCGTTATTCTCCCAAATAAAAGACAATAAAAACATCACTCTTCCTCAATGGAAGGAGTGGCCTTTCGGTCAGGATGAGCTACGAAAGAGAATCGACATTGTTTCTGTATCGGATATCCGTGATTTTTTCCTTGTTTTTCCTATGGCTAACATGCGACCATTTTACAAAACTTTTGTAGGTCAAATACAATAAGTCAAATATGTTTGTCTACATATACTTTTGAATAGATTGTGTAATTTTAGGACGGTTACTTATTTTATTGTGTAGCCACATGGATATCTTACGAGAACGCTTGGGAACAGGGGTCCAGGTAGCTTGTACTCATATTTAAGTGACATGCAATGGGTAGAAACTTCGTATATGAACGCTTCGATCCCTTTAAGGGGATTCGGGGAGCTTTCAGTAGGTTTTCAACTTACAAAAAATGGACTGCATCACATAGAAGAAATAATCCTGCAAAGTTTTCAGGTAGTATTTTATCCCATAAAACAAGAAAATCATTTGGTCTAAAAATGATTTAAGACGGGAGTGTATTGCAACATTTCCTTTCAGTACATGAGAATGTTGAGGGATATGGGACCACAAGAAAAATTCTGGAAGGAAATGCAGAAGGTGATGTACTTAAAATTTCTACATCAAGACAAAGAAATACCTGTGGACTTTTCTCAAAGAATTTCCAATCTGATGCATGTAAGGAAAAAATTAAAACATAAACATTTCTTTCTATCATATACTCATATTCAAGTACTCAATAATGGAATAGGTGTATCCGTTGGAAGATGTCCTTTCCGTGGGANTTAAAACATAAACATTTCTTTCTATCATATACTCATATTCAAGTACTCAATAATGGAATAGGTGTATCCGTTGGAAGATGTCCTTTCCGTGGGATCAATTGTTAGCAAGTATGATCCCAACTTAATACAACAGTATATGGATTACATGGACCCTGAAAATTGCAGGTAAATAATTATTGTATAAGCAAATGCATACATTATTGCATTTATTACTTTATCCATTTTAATTTACTCAATATACACAGAATTTTGACAGTATGCAGAGCAAACGGAGAAAAAAGTGAAAGCTTTCTGCATGACTATTGGTACGGTGCCAAATTTACTGTGATGAATTTTACTGATGACCAAATTAAGGTGCCATTGGAAATTCATTTGATATTTGCAACAATACGCATGCATTGGAGTATTTCATTTTCACGTGGTTTTTTGTATTTTTTTGGTAACATACAGAAATGGAAATTCTGTAAAGTACCTGACTATTTCAAGTTACCCTGCAGATAATAAGTTCATTCCCACCAATTTTGAATTAAAAAATAAACAGGTATAAGATACACATGATGACTGTCATACTGTCAATATTCTTCCATTGATATTGTTATCAAGAAAGTTTTGATTTTTTTTCTTTAACGATCCCGCTAATAATACAAAAGTGCAATGAAAAAACCAAGAAAAGACTTTGCTGGTCACCTGTGCTACTTTCAAACACGCAGCTCTGCAAAGCGTGGTACTTGCCAGATACTGAGTTCCAGTTGGCTAAGGGAGTTATACGGGTCGAAATAAGTAGCCCACTATCCACAGTTGATCCCATTTCTTACAATTTAAATCAAATTTGGTTTTCAACCCTAAAAAACATGATGAGCGATGAATTTTATACAGCAACAGTGGCA
Source organism: Zhuqinia jingwanae (assembly GCA_027744095.1). Classification (NCBI taxonomy): domain Eukaryota; kingdom Metazoa; phylum Arthropoda; class Collembola; order Entomobryomorpha; family Paronellidae; genus Zhuqinia; species Zhuqinia jingwanae. The sequence goes on from JAHZNC010000975.1 coordinate 8,979, forward strand.
GGCACTTTTCATGGCATAAAATCAACTCTTAACGGGGTTGAGGTAACATTCACGTTAATAAAAATATGAATGGAATTACATTAAGTAGGCCTGAATTAAGTTTAAATTAACTTGTGTTGCCTGCAGATAACCGTGTCTGGTTTCAGTGATAAGTTGCTGATTCTAATGGAGGATATTTTATTTTCAGTTACTCAAAGCGTAAAAATGAGCAGTTCTTTCACAAAACATTTCCAGACTTGTAAAGATCGATATGCAACTGGCTTATCAAATTTAAAAAATCTACCACCCAGTAACATTTCAAATCATTATTTTTCTTTACTGCTGCGAGAAAAACGATTTTCGTATGAGGAGTTGCTTGCTGCAATGGAAGGTAAAATACATACTACTACTTTGTTCTTGAATTTATATAAGAGGTATGGTTGTACTTTGTACTTTCACCAATTCATTCACATTCAGACGCCACGGAAGACAATTTACTACTTTACATGAAAAGCTTTTTCTTTCGGTCTTATTTTGAGTGGATGATTTACGGCAATTTTACACAGAAGGTAACAGGAAGCATACCTATTAAATACTATGTTACTACATTTCATTGAAGCACAGGTACATATGACCATGCTATGCTATGCTACCTAAATTATAATTTATGCTGAATAGGAGGCGGAAGACCTAGTCAATTTATGCACAATGAACATAACAAAGCAAATTAATACACGCGCAATGCTGCCTTGCCAAAATGCAAGATGCCGTGAAGTGTCCCTTTATCCAGGTAAAAATATACGTACAATAATAATATGATTAAATTTTTAAATTTCTCTTTAACATTCAGGGGTCCAGTTCATATTTCAAAAATCATTACTGCCTTCTGGAAATTCATGTGCCATTCTGGTTCAAATTGGCGTGCTACATATGAGAGAAAGTTTGATTACTGAAATCATTGACCAAATAATTTTTGAACCAATGTTCACACAACTGAGGAATCAAGAGCAGATTGGATATATTGTCAGAAGCTCAGTCAGGAAATCCAATGGATGTCAAGGCCTTCTAATTTTCGTTCAAGGGGATAAAAGTCCCGTTTTGATGGGAGAAAGGGTTTTTGCAGTGATACAGACGATTGAGGTACGAATGTATTTTTTATTGCACTCATTGTAAAATTCCATTATATCATGAGATCTGTTTTCCCTTAATGGCGCTCAGGATCGACTGAGCGCGATGACGCCAGTAGAATTCAATCTACATAAGAGTGCAGTACGGTTACGAAAATCTGAATATCCAAAGTCCATGTTTATGCTTTTCAACAAGTTGTGGAACAATGAAGTCTTTTCAAGGCGTTATGATTTCGGAAGAATTGAGAAGGAGCTGCAAATGTTGGACGAAGTAGCGAAAGAAGAAGTATTATCGTTTTTCAAGGTACACAGAGGCACAAAATATTATACAATACACATTGTACAATCCACTTCAATCTAATCATGAAACCATGCATTGCATTATGCAAACATGAATTGCAGTACTTTTAGCATAATAATGTTATATGTTGCTATAATTATTTTACAGGCACATGTTAGTAACAATTCTTCCAGCAGAAAAGTATTGCAAATTCATTTGCACTCCTCCAACAATGGTATTGCCAGCAATACAATGCAAACCATGGCCCCGTCATCGGATTCGGCACGCGTGACCAGTATGGGACCCAACTTTCAAACCAGTAGCAAAAGTGGTATCTTCATTGAAGATATTACTGCGTGGAAATTATCAATGAGTTTATATCCTTTAAATGTGTCGCAATAAAAATAAAAATGTTATAAATAATCAGTGCAGACTTTGACAGTTTGTCAAATTGAGTTTGACATGACATGTATTTAATGAAAAATTAAAGTAAAGATATTACACATATACATAAATTGAAATTATCATTTTCTACTCGTCCCCCTCAACTCTCTGGAAGCTACTGACTGGCATAAAAAAGTCCTATGTATTCAATAATGCTTTGTTCGGGGAATAAAGTGAATGTGTCCCTTGGCTATTTCGTGCTCTGTAGATGCGTTGAGTACTAGTTGTATGTATTTATTTAAAAGCCGAAAGAAATAACAGTACGTGTACGTACATGGTATATATGTTGTAGCATAAAGCATATTTTTGGAGTCGCTACGCCGCGAAAAAATTTATAAAGAAAAAAGAAAATCCAGAGCTAGACGTCTTTTTTCAGAGTCAGTGTTTTCAAAGCGTGTGTGCATTTACTAACCTTAGTTGGCTGCAGTCGTGAGTTAATAGTAATTTTTTTTGTTAACTAGCTCATATTTTCCGTGTCTATTTATGATCGGAATTCCATTTCATGCAAATCATACTTAATTATTACCATTGAATCTGAAGTCACGCATCTAATAATAATTCTTAATTATTTGTACAAATTTGTTTTTTGCAAAATAAGGTTAACTAGTTAGAGTGAAACTTGCTGGTTTAGGGTGAGACCTTGTACAAGAAAGATGTCTGGAGAAAAGCCACCTGGCCCGACACCAACTGCAGGAGGTAGTGGTGGCGGTAATCAAAACATTGAATATTTACGAGGTAGTGTGCTGCCATTTACAAAACTTCATTTATGCATTAGTGTATGTATTTTTTTCATTATAAACTTTTCTCTTTTGACTTTTTTGTTCAAAGATCCTGATGACCCAATGAAACTCACAGAGGATAGGAGACCCCTAGGCTTAGTAGTATGTCGTGGAACATCTGTAATGTTAATATGTCCCCAGGATGGAATGGAACAAATTCCGAATCCTTTCGTGCAACAAGAGTAAGAATTTGGGAGCCATCATTCTCGTGTAGATTGCGTAATATATGTATATGGACATCTCAACCCTGTAAAAGATGACCAATAATAATAATTGTTTCCAGTAATAAAAAAATATAGATATAACTTTTGTATTCTAGATAATTTTTCACTGTTATCTAGCCGAGTGTGAGTGTGTGGAAACGTTGTAATTATAATGAATTGTATGAGAGACATATTTTTATGAAATTAAATTTTGAATACACCATTATTTCACTGTGTTGTGTTATTCAATAATCTCTGTATTTTGCGTTCAGTTTTGGAAAAGATTAAATAAAATATTAATGGACAATAGTTGAAACATGTAATCAATTATTCTTTATTTCATACAATATTGTGTTTGTTCATACATTTAAAAATCTTAATTTCAAGTTAAAATGGGTAAAAGATGGTTGTGAAAGTGGCAGTTTACTTTCTGTCAAACAACAGTGAATAATACATATAATATTGACACATTAAAGGCTATTACCACGACGAGTCCCTGATTTATCACCAATTCTAAAGTACGTTGCTGAAGTCAATTTCAGTATCTTTTTGGCATAAAGAATGTCATTCTTCAAAAGCTACACCATTACCTATATATCCATTCTAGTAACACATGACATATTGCACAACAATAATGCCTAGAATAAACTATAGTAGATAGACATGATGGTGTTCATTTTTGTATTTTCTAATTTATAAATTACTGTTACTTTACGATTGTCATATAATAAAATTAATTCAAAGTTGTGGAATAAATATTACAAGAAATGTACATCGATCAATACTGTTTTCTCTAGAAATTTCCTTCAAGAATGCTAATAAGGGCTTTCTCATAGTCACCACCTGTCTCGTCCTTGACAGCACTTTCCAAAGTTTTATGGTAAATTGCCATATATTCTTTGCGGATAGCTCCCAAGTCTATTTCCGAACGGGACACAATTATCCGGATAAGTGCATCATCGTCAGTTCCAACTCCTTTCATGGCAGCTTTCAAACGCTCAGCAAAGTAACGTGGAAGAGATTCTGCGCGACTAGCAATTGTCATGATAGCTTCCTTCAACTCACCTCCAAGCTCCGATGAAACCGCTTGCTGGAAAGTTTTTCCAGAAATCTGTTCATACGCGTCAAAGACCATTTTCAATTGGTAAAATGACTGATGTGCTAAAACAGTCGTGAAAACTTCCTCCTCTGTACCAAGAGTTCCTTCGCCTGTATTATTGGGAAAAGTACAACAAATAAAATTTAATGATTAATCCTAAAATTCATTTATAAATTGCTCATGAATTTTAGTGAGTTTTAGTAAGAGTAAAAGTGAATGAAAAAAGAAAGATAGAAGTAGCGTGCCTGCTCTGTATAGAGTGGTAGCAATTTGAGGTGCTAAAATCTTGGCGTGCAGGCTCAGTAGATCTTGGGATCTGAAGTTTTGTAAGCGTGCAAAGTAAAACAAATTAGTTACAAAATATATAGAACGAAACGAAAATATATAGATTTTTACAAAGTACTGAAAACAATGCAATATAGGTACAGAAACGAAGAGTGTTTGCATGCGTTTAAAAGTGCATATGTATATCGAGATAAACGTAATTCGAAAAATTGAAATTTATAAGGTCAAGAAGACAAGGCTAGCCAGCATGCAAATTTGCAAATTACATATTACAATGAATGTCATGTACCAGCGTTAAAAAGGCTTTCTGCCATTTCTCCAGCTTTCTCCGGCTCAACATCATACTCATTTCGAGAACACTATTTTGAATGACATAAATGAGAATTGAATTGTCATTTCCTACATAAATTAAAACTGCATGAAATGAAATGGGACGCAATCACAACATTACCGTCAAAAGCATCACAAGAAGACTCTTGTAATCTCCAGAAACTTCAGATGTAATCTCATCCTCCAAACTTTTACCGAAAAGACGTTGATAAGCTTCTTTGATATAATGAATCTCAGCATTTCCACGAGTGCAAAGAATCTGGAATATCAAAATAAATTAAAATTATTTGTTATAATCAGAAACCAATATTTCTTATGATGACCACAAGTTTATACTTCAGTGAGAACGTCCTCGCTCGTTCCAATCTTATCCATGGCACGGTTAAGCTCCTTGGCCATATACTCAAACGGAGGGTCCATCAAAGCCAGAACCAATTTTTCTAGCTTTCCCCCAAGTTCCGATTTTAAGTCCTTGATCAAATCCTGTATATTACAAAATCATAAAAGTACGAACTTATTTCATTCAGGTTTATTATGAAACCCACATATGTACATGGACGCATCAAATCAAGAAACATTACTAACCCTTCCAAATTCATTCTTAAATTCGGTCATAATTTCTCCACGTTGTTGCGCAGATCGCTTTGTTAAGATTTCAATTATGGAATCTTCATCCGTGCCAAACCCCTTCATTGCTTTCCTTAGTGCTTTTGCATCGTCAAGTGCATCAAAAGGTTCCAACGGCTGGATTGTTGGTTCCTGCAAAATGTAAAGCATGCAAAATTATACGTTAATTAAAATTTGCACATCATTAAAACAGCATGATTATCAAAAATGACAAAGTTTTACTTACAAATGCGTCACCCATTGTTAAAATAGAAATGAAGATTCCCAACTTCAAAGTTCAAACTATGTTTAAATCACTAATCACAAATGTAACGGATATTTAAAAAAAATCAAAGAAAAGCACACCAAAATATAGTCTATTTGTTTACGAAAATGTCAAAATCACAGCCGGGAGCTAGCAAGAGTCAACAGCCGAGTGAAGAGTCACACAATTAGGAAACCAAGTACCTAAAACACGGGATTATACAACAAGACAAGATTTATGAAATGAGGTTGATGTCACTGTT